>JABFQA010001193.1:0-14665 GCA_022817065.1 Probaryconus sp. ZL-2020 | reverse complement strand
TCGAATTTCAACAGAATTGCCTTTAACTGTTAAACGAACTACTTTTGCACTGAGAAAAAAGTGATCTGAATAATTACTATTTTCCATATAACTTTGGGGATATATCCGGAAAATAAGAAATTTTAATATCAATAATAGTAAAATTTGATATGTTTATACTATTTTCAGATATCTCACGTATCAAATTTTACTATTATTAATATCAAAATTTCTCATTTTTCAGATGAATGGAAGGAATCTGTTATTAGACAAATGATTGTTTTAAGAGTGAATAAAATATTCTTTATGAATTATAATCCTTCAAGTACCGCGACAGTTAGAACTTTAAATATAAAGAATCCAATATCCAAAAAGGTTCGAATTTACCCATGGATTTGCGTAATACAAATTTGATGGACACTCTTCGGATCGTACATTCACGTAATTCAATGTACTTGGCAGTCACTTGGTCATATGCGTTTGGATGGTTACATAAGTAGTTGTAAGATGGTAAAAAGTTACGCGCAAAGAAGAGATTGCACGCAACGTCGTCACATGGACGACGCCCACGCGACGCAAATTATCAACCTCGTTTGCGATTATTGAACACGTGGGCTTATATCGGTCGACCTTGTGCGTCGCATAACTTGAAAGAATAATTGACGCGAATAGTTCATGTAACGAACGAACGAACGAACGAAGGACGTCATTAGCGAGAAGAAACGAATTTTTTTAAATGTCAAAATGAAGAAAAATTAATTTTCAATTAATTCTGATTTGATAAATAAATTATTTGAATTGGTCGTGGTAAATGAATGTTGAAAATAATCATTAACGTCCGTCCGTGTTTTGTCACTGTTAGCAAGGGCGTATATACGTAATTACTTATCCCGCCGATTTCCCGAGCACCGGCTATTCCGGAAGTTAATTGAGCCCGTAAAAGACAGCAGGAAACCGCTTTGCGACCGGACGGAAAGCAGTTAAATAGAGCGTGCGACTCTCAGAGAATTTTTGTCGCGAAAATCACTCGAAATCCATTAAACGTCGCCCTCAATGATCGCGATACAATCATTATTTATCATTTCTATTTCTAAGTTAAAACACTTGGCCATTTACATAATTTGGCAATAATATATACGATAGTTTAACTGTTACGTAGACAGGATATAGATTTCCGACTTTTTAGCATTAAATACAAGTTTACAAAAGTGACTGTCGGTTAATTGCATTGCATAAATGTTCTTTTTACGAGTCATAATAATCTTCATTGTTTATGCAATAGTTTATTTTCGTCCTCGCGTATTATCACGAAATTATTATATTTCAGAACTTGTAGAACTTGTTATCCATCGACTATCATCAGTCGCAGATAAATAATATTTACTACTAATTATTCTAACACGTGATTTATCATGGAGCAGGTATCATAATAACGGTACCAATAGATAGATCGAAGCGTTATCAGTTCCTGAATCGTACGTTATTCCATAATTAAGACTATGGGGCAAATAAGGTATCGATTTGTTTGTCTTATTATCGAGACTGAATCGAAGCACGAGCCGTTAACCACGAGCCCCCATATATATTTTTGAGTCCCGAGTGTATGGAACGGTAATGCTGCGAATGAAATGAAAACAATTATCTTTTGACCTGGGAAGAAATCGACACAGTCGTTCCGCTCGATCGGAAAATGAAATGACTTTGATCATGCTACCACTCGACGGAAATAAGAGGCCCCCGAGTAAACGTCGCTTTTGAACAAGAGAAACACGACGTTATAAAATGATTGGAACAGATTTCGCGACAGCGTGTGTGCCGTTCGGTGAATGCAAGTGCACCGCTCACGAGAAAGTGTGTCCGATCGATGATACACACCTCGATTTCCGAGGGCCCCAATGATCCGACAATAAACCTCCATATTTGACGGACGCTCAAGAAACAGGGAACTTTCTTCGACGATTATAATCAGCGTTGCACTCGATCGATCGGCCCCGCTCGATCGACCGATCGAGACATAAAGAGCCTGCCTGACCTTTCATAAATGCCGACAGACATAACAGAGGTTGCTCCGCTTTGCTTAGGATTAATGTTTTTCGTGGACCGAGAATTCCCATCTTCCCATCGGGAAAATTGTTTTTCAAAAATACTTTGAACAATTTCACCACTTTAAATATTTAGATATTTTTCAACAATTCCAGACGTTCTGCTAACTACAGTATAATTCAAGAGAAGAAATGAAAACATGAATTGTATCGAAGAACTTTGATATCTTTTCTGCAGAGATAAACTAAAACATGGTCTCGGAGTTGGCGTAATTGAACCCGTGTAAAATGAAATATGTCGTAACGTTACATTATTCCGACGTTACGTTATAACTTAATACAAAGCTGCTCGACCTCAGACGTTACCGATCGTGCGTGCATTCTTCCTGTCTCTTTCTCTCTTTCTCTCTTCTTCTTCTTCTTCTTCTTCTTCTTCTTCTTCTTCTTCTTCTTCTTATTCTTCTTAACTTGTTCGAACGAGCTACAAGTACTTGTCACTGGTAGACATAAGCCGATAACTGCGGAGCACGATTAGCGATGGTTTATATCATTTTGCATTAAAGGCGAAAGCAGAACTTGTTAGTTGATTCACTGCAGCGACCGGAATTAGTTGTTTTTTGATTGCTACTCTTCTATTGATGATTGATAGAAATGACAACTGGGAGAGAAAACGCAAAAAATTAACTAATGAATATTATTAAGATTAAGACGTTTTTAATGGGATTATTTGCTCGATAAAGCAAAAGTAAATCCCACTATGGTAATTAGAAGTACAGTTAGTGAACATATGGCGTTTAAAACGTCATAATTTCCGAGTGAAACGTCTAATTTGCTATGCAAAAAAAAAAAAAACCTGGAATTAATCAACTCTATATGGGAGATTCTAGAAAACTTATTGAGGTTAAAACGACATTTTTACGTTTTTGCAATTATCTTCATAAATTCTTCTCCTTTTTTTCAGCATTTCTTCAATGGTTAATTTTTTACTATTATTATTATTTAATTTTCTTATAAGAAAAATAATATAGATAGTTATTTTATAATTATTGTTGTTCAGTTTTGTAATTGACCATTGTTGTAAATTTCTTTCGAGTACATTGACATAATCGATAAACTATGTATTCTCTCTCATCTGAAATTTTTTTTTTTTTTTTTTCATTCCGCATCACCGTTCGAATGAAAGACGAAGGACGGATGGACAATTATGCAACTGAAACATGTTCGAACACAACACTCCCCCGCCACTTTAATTTCAACTTCTTCTTCCTCCGCCTCAACGATCCTTCCTTTTCAATTAGCAGTGACGCGTGCAAATGTTCTGTTTTGATTTGATAATTTGAATTTAATGAATCTTATAAAACTATAAGCGCCTCGTTTTTTATTCTGATTTTCTCTTTCTCTTTTTTTTCCCATTTTTTTTCAAGGCTATACTATAGCGTCTTTTAAAAATAAAGTTCGTAAAATTAATGATATTTTGGTAGCCGTTCAACCTTTCTCCGAGACATTAAGAATAGTAGATAATTTACAATGTCTGGAAAAAGTATCTAAAAAAAAAAAAACACACAAACACCCACACAAATTTCACAAATTCCACGTTAATCGGTGAATTTTGATTTTCCGTAAGTTTTCAGATGTTTTGCCGGATAATAAAATGTGCAAATTTGAAAGGTCTGCACATGATCTATGAGGCATTATTTTTATCTGGGAACCATAGCGCATTTCGTAGCTTATTATATCGCGCGAAAAATTCTAGGTTAAAGCAATTTGTGTGAATGATGCAACGCCATTCTCCCCGCTTCACCATTCGGGGGAATAAAATTTTACGAACGCGATGCGATATAACTGTCTATGACGTACAACCGTACGTATCCTGAGAACAATAACAAATTTCCTGTTCCAAATTCCACTTCTATTAGACGGTGCAATATTTTTCCCAGGAATAAGAGAACTATACAAATGGCGTCAATAGCAAACGGTACCAACTTGTTGTTATACAATTAAAATCCATAATGCCTGAAAATATGAGAACAATTCGACGGATCATATTTTTTTCATCGATATAAGCATAATGTTAGAATAAGATTTTACAACACACTTTGCCCTAAAAGCAAACACGATATTTCCGTGGAATGATAAAAACAAAGACGATACAGATATAAAATCGGTGAGTGATAATAATGAGCAACATTAATCGTTGAAGAATCAACGAGAATTAAACAGAAGACAATGAAATTCTTTGCCATTTCCGTCATTAAACCTGCCGATATTTATTATCGATCCGTACGATTAACACTTTGAGGGAAAAGATTCCAGACTTTTTTCATCGGCCATTCGCTCGTACTTTCACTAGAAAATGAGTAACTGAAAACCCCATCGCGGTTAAAATTTGCGAAGGCACATTTCTATCGAGGAGGAAATTCTCACGTTTGACTTGTCTCGAGTTAATCAATTGTACCGATTCTTGGAAAACATGGCAAACCAGACACACGTATTAACAGTTTTTCTCGTTGGCAAAATTGCTCGGCAACCGCAAAAGAGTAAAGAATAGTAATGCGCTCTGAGACGTTGCGAAACAATTCATATCGACGCCGATTTCCGATTATAGGAATGGAAACGTAAAATCGAATGGTGCGAGATTGAGGGAATTGATGAAAAAGTTTCGTCGCTGTTCGCGATAATCGGCCGTTGCTGTTGCAAACAATTTATTTCAAAGATTGCCAGAGTTTGATCTCGAGTCTCGATGATCTATCGTCGCCGTGATCGTTGAGAAAAAGATCTGACACTCGAGCGAACAGATACACCGAGGACTTTTCCGTTGTATTGTGCTTAATACAGGAGCATGGAAAAAAAAAAAAAAAATGGAAAGCACACGTAGAGAGAAACTCGCGTGTTTTGACTCGTGAGCTCGTTATGGGATTCGTGTCCGTGATGCGCACTTGTCGAGGATGACTGGGCGAGTCTCGCGCGGTCGTGACTGCGTCGTCGCTTGGGGCAATGACAGGTATAAGACGACTAATGCCACTTCTCCTCGTTCGACCGCCATTCCTCTGCCACTCTTCTCTCGCAAAGAAACGGAGATCGGGATCGAACAAACCGGATGGCCAAACCGAACAAGAGACAATTGCTCGACAATTTCTAATAAACTTCAGGAATTTCTAACTGCTAAATTAAGGAATCTCGCGGTGGCCTTGCTAATCCGGTACGCCTAAACCGCTGCTGAATGCATCTTAAACAATTTTCTATTGCAATTTCTAATCGATCAACTGAAAGCGACTACATTTTATATAGTTTACTGGAGAGTACTCACGCGGAGAAAAAAATTCATTATAATTTACTAGAAATTTTATCAACGCGTCTTCAGAAGGATAATTCTGTGGAATTTTAAAACAATTTATGGTAAAGGTTCTCAATTTTGTTTTAGGATTCAGCGTATCAACAGGAATTTTGGGAACGCGTTAATATATTCAATATTAAACCAAACAAAATTCATTCTCATTCACTTTTCATTTATTAAATCTGCATTGAAATTATTCAATTCCAAATGACATTTTCGTGGGTTTACATTGTAAACTCTTTTGCTTTATAAGGGCGTCGTTTACATTAACAGCAAATGCGTCCGATCGGATTGTTTTTTCGTTGGCAAACGCCGACAAGCAGGTTTCGCACGAACGCCTTTCGGGACAAACACGTAGCTCGACCGTTATTATTTATGGGAGTCCACGGCGCGTACGTGAGATTATTTCCGTGTCGATGTTTGCTCGTGACCTTTGCGCGCCAACGACACGGACGCATCCTAAATTTGTAGATCTCGGTCAATATTATATCTTATCTCTCTCTCTGTCTCTCTCTCTCTCACTTGCGCGCGCGCGCGCACGACTGCGGCGGCCAGTTCCTCGCTTTATTTGGGACGGGGCTTTTCAACCTGTTCTTAAATTTGACGTCAAACCGGTTTCTTTCATTCAGGAAGGCACAATTTTGCGCGCATTTTTTCGTTATTACACGTTTCATTCAAATTTCCTCGCGCGTAACTTTAAAAGACGCTACTCTTTTAAGAGGCTACCAAACAAACTATACAGCAAATGCAACAACAGCAAAATAATCTTCCACGACAATTGCAAAAAAATTGCTTAGTAAAATTCAAATCCTAATTTTCAAAATCTAACCAACAGAAAGCAGCAGAAATTCACTTGAGGGGATTTGTCACTGCCTGGAAAATTTAAAATTTGAAATTTTTCAAGCATTACTATGTAACTCATTACTGAAAATATCAAAATTTCATTGCATTGCAAAACGCATGATCCAGATTTCAAATTGCGCAATATAATTTGAATTTCTAACTCTAAATTTAGTCAAAAGTGAATGTAAATCATTTATCAATGCCACGTACGTATAATTTCAATGTTTCCCTTTTTTTTTTTTTTGTAAACGAATCAAATACGCAAGATAGACACGAGCTGAATTCAGTGAATTTCTTACTTTCGTTCAGTGAATCGCAAATAACTAACGCAAGATCTTTCAATAAAACGAGAGTACCAAATGAAAAGTATTATCCCATTGACTTACGCACTTTCCTTAACGCGCTGCCAATAAATTATCATTTCGGGCCTGTTACAAGATTTCACGTTTACGTTCCATATTGTTTTCTATTTCCAGGCTTGACTTTTATGTCCCACCATGAAAGAGAGCTTCTCATTTACCAAATATTTATCGACGATCAATGAATAAAACATGATACTCTACCTTGACTTCTTCGCTTTCATTGGTCGCGAGAATTTAAGTCACGTTTATCAGTTGACAGTTTTATTTAAAATTGTAAGTCGTGTTTCTGATGACGAAAAATTTACCCGGAAATTAAAAGTCCGTTAAAGCAAATTTACCTCCGTTGGAATAAGTAATCATTTAATACAGGAAGCAAACGACAAATATTTTTTACATCTTCAAATCAATGCTTATCTCGTTTACTGAATGTGGAACATAAAAAAATTGATCATTCATTTTTTTAATCGATCGAAATGATTGATAATCAGACGTGATGATAAAACGCGACGAGAGAGTTTGAAATCTCGTGGCGTTAACGTGTTTCCACGGTGACGCTGATTCGAGCGAAAAACGAAGCGATAACGAGATTTGAGCGTTCCAGACTGAAAGAGATGGGTCGAGAGGAAAGGAGATGAAATGCAACGCACATTCAGTCATACGCCACGCGATACTAGACTTTAATTGAATTTTCGAACCATGTTGGTTCGCAAATTACTGGCGCTGAGTTTCGTGCCAAGCCTCAATTTAGGTATTTTCAAGTGTTTCATTATATTCAGGAGATTCAAGCTCGATAACGTGTTCATTGTGTGCAAGCTTTGTTAAAACATCTCGGAAAAATCGTTGAAAAGCACACTTTGAAATATCAAGAGCAACTTTTACTTGTTATCTCGTTATGAGTGAAATCATAAATTGTCTTTTGATCAATGAAAATTTCGTTCAAAAGGAATCATTTTAATCCAAAATTAATTTTTTTAGAGTGATGAATTAAACCATGAGAATTTCAGAAACATAAACAAAAAATCAAAAATTGTACAATTTTTTAGACAAACGTGATATATGTATATATCTCATTGATCATTATATTTAAAGGTAACCATGGTTTTGAATGTAAATGTGGAAGGATCGATTAGGTTTTGAATGGAGTGTGGGTTCGTGGACTTTGGCTTTCTTCAGTTTGACTGGTACGCCCACGCGGCGTAATTCAAACGTGCGATTATGTGTGCCGAGGGTTCAGCCCCGAGTGTATCTCCGGTGATATCACTTAACGGTGCGCTACGAAGAAATCCTCGCTCGGCGTTACATTCGTTCGTTGAAAGTTCGACGGCTTCAAAGGGAGGTGAGCTTTTTTTCTCTTCGCTCCAAGTCGCACTTGACTGCGGCTTTACCTCGAGTATATCAGTATGAGAAAGTTGCGCTTTTGGTCTCTCCAAGAGACATCGTCCCATCGCCGTTGACTCGCGGCTATGACATTCGAAAGTGGATCGCGTTTTCACCAAAACTGATGACCGTTTTATGTACTTCGGTATGTTTATATAATAGTTTATTGTTCATTAAAAATGATTTTGACATTTTATTGAAGGATAATGGCGATTTTAATGACTCTAGAAAATCAGGCACTCGAGTCTCGGCAGAATTCAGAATTATGTTGATTTAAATCACTTCAATCATTAATTTTTATCGAACATTATTTTCTCCTTTCTTTAGTCTATCTGTAATCCCAACAGTACCATTTAACTCTTTATCCATCGAAGCTCATTATCATGTTCGTTAATCAGTCTAGATGCTATTAACGAAGAAGCGACAAAAATAGCAAATAACGACGTCATTTATGCCACGCTTAAAAAAATATTCTTATTACAACTCCATTTATTTCTTAAAATGAATTATATATTTCTGTTCTTCGAATCATATTTTGTTCGAAAGAATAAGAATGCCAGTGTGTAAGAATGATTTCCAACCGAATAAATTCAAAGGCAAAGATTTTCCGCGAAAAATGTTATGGTAATTTCGTATGATAAAGCTTTAATTTCCGCTTTCACGTGTTTGTAGTTTTTGTGATCGCGACCCGCGGTCTTTTCCATTTCTGGCAACCACTTTCTCAAACGTGGGAAGGAATGTTGCATTAATTATAACGTCATTATTCCTGGACGAAAAACGACGGAAGCTCTGGCGTCCAATTCGGATAAACGTGCCACTGTGTCAGTAACAGTACCGAACGGTTAAAGGAGGTCTTCGTTCCTTAGTTCCTTAGTTCCTTAGTTCCTTCGTTTGTTCGTTGATTCGCCGAGGTTAGCACCTACGACCCGGCAAAGTCACGGCGTACGAGAACTTGACAATTTCAACGGCCTGTGAAAAGTAACAGTCCTCCGCGACGACCTTGAACAAATTCATTGCTAGATTATCAAGGTAGATTATCATCTCGAATTATCGGCGTTTCCGCGTCTCAACAGATTTGTCTTCGAGAAACTTTATCTTCTTTTTCCTCGTCTAATTACAATTCAATAATTACGAATTGAATTTTTTTTATTAATAAAATATGATAAAGTTTGCAATTCATGTAAAAGGATAAAAGAAGAAAAAAGTTTAAAAACAAAAAGATAAAGAAGGAAAGACTTTTCTTTTTGTTTCGAAATTCCATCGTCTTTTTCCAGCAAATCTGTTATTCTGACAATCGTTAAAATTCCGGGGAAAAAAAGCGCCCGTGCAAAATGAGCGGCAATGCCGAGGGATCATCAGAACCCCGATGTTTGACGATCTCGCAATTTAGTTTTCTCCGTTGTTTTACGACAACGATTGTAGCGGTTCGCGTTACTCTCCGGGAGTACTTTGGCTCGAAAAAGGACTTTACAGTCTTCGGTCCAGGGCCAGCGATTTACGACCTGGCAAAGTGAGCAGTAGCTCAGGGACGCAGCCGTGGCGCAGCTTTGCCTGCGAACTCACGGTTTATGCTACGTAAAGATATTCGTATGGAAAACAATCGATCTAGCGTGTCCGACTTTAAGAAAATCCAACCCACTAAAGAAACAGCCCAATTATATTGAAAACCTTTTATGACGACTTAGTTGTTGGCCAATCGCAAAATCTTTTCAATCATTTTCTTTTCCAATCATTATTTTAATCAATCAAGTATTTTCTTTTTTCTTTTTTTTATTGTAGTCTGCGTTTGTAGAAATAAAAAGTATTAATTGAGAGAAATTCGCTAAAGTGCATTGTTCGTCGTTGCGTGCAATGAATGTTGAAAGTTTTGATCGTTGCGAATGGGTTTGGTGTGGATGCGAATACTCATCACCGGAAGAGTAGCAGTAACAAAGGAAATATCGCTTGTTTATCTTCGGCAATATTCTCAACGCTTATTCTTAGAGCGTCGGCATCCCGCGTCGGACGTATAAGACGGCGCGTCTGTCTCACCTTTAGACCCCGAGTCAGGGTACGTATATGACAGAGAGATTCGTCGTGCGCGCTCACCGAAGGTTCGCCTTTGGGTTCGTTTGTGCCGGAAGCAAAGAGAGACTCGAGTTCGATACCAATCTCGCGCCTGCTTCTTTCGCGTCTCTCCTTCTCTTTCTCTTCCTCTTCTTCTTCTTCTTCTTCTTCTTTTCAAAAAATACCAGAGCCATATGGCGTTGTGTTTATTACAAATAATAGCTCGCACATTGCACGGAAACTGCGCTCTGAACTCGAGTTACTCAAGATCAGAGTTCGACGGACATTAAATCACGCCGCCGTATGTTGCCGCCTCCTGTCTAACATCGAGCCACGAGCTCACTTCTAAGCTCCATCTTTTATTTTTAAAAGATCGCGTTGGTCGCGTTCCGCGACAACTTTTCCGCACGGACTTCTTTTTTTTTTTTTTCTACCGAGCGATCGGCTCACAACGCGACCGACATTGTCATTTGATTATCTTTATCGCCAAATTTCAGCACCGATAGAAAAAAAAGAAACAAGGCAAAAGATAATATGAAATGTAGAAAAAGAAAAGAAAAGAATATAGAAGAAATTACCATAAATATGGCAAATTTTCTGATAATCAATAGAAAAATTCAGACAAATGTAAGAAAATTTACTACATTTGTGGTAATTTTTTCTGTATTCTTTAGCAAATTTTCCACACTTTGACTTATAGGACCAATTTTAATGATAATATTTTTCTCAGTGTACAAAAAAATATGTTAAGCTATGAAAATGTCTTCTCTTAACGCTAATAGTAAAATTGCTTAATTTAAAACGTTAAAAAAGAAAGAAAGAAAGAACGAATGAAAGAAAGACAAAAAATCAGGAAAGAAGAAAGAAAACATAAATGAGATCCTAAAAATAAAGTGTTCGTACAGTGGGTCCTAGCGCGTTCTCTTGCGGTGATCGAATTAGCGACACGCAGTGCAATGAAATCACGAGAGCGCCGCGAGGTGCACCTGCAGCGATGCGAAGCGAACGAAGAAACGAGTGTCAATGCCCCGTGCAGTCTAGTACGCACAAGAATAGCGAGCCTCGCTATCTCGGCAAAGACTTTGGCTCGCTTTGCGAGTTAGAAATAATCCTCCACCGCGACCAGTCGCCGCGACTCAAGAGAAAACTGTCATTTCCACCGATTCCGACTTTCCGACTTTTGTTTCCTAACAAAACCAAAACCACCGCGTTACTGCACAGTCTGTTCTATATTTGATTTCAAACATCACTAACGATATTTCGGACATCTTTAGAATCACTAAAGTGCCACAATTCGCCGTGTAATTGAATTCCTCTAATTCATTAAAAAGTTATTCGCGTGATTAATTTCATTTATGCTCTCGCGTGTTATATACAATTGACACGTTTATTTGGTATTTAAATCATTGCCAAATAAATATGTATTTCCATAATGTGTTATTTAATCCTGTAATTAAAATAAAGATGACATCTTTTTTTTTCGACATCTTTTTAAATGAATAACTTCCACGAATCAAGAATGAATTGCCATCAATAAATGAAGTAATAAAATCAACGAGTTATTGTAATGTGGAATTGAATTTCAAGTGATATTCAATTCTTATTAACTGAATGCAAGGATGGCAAAAAAAAAAGTATTCTTCTATCGTGAAAAGAAATACGATCGAAGAAGTATGATGGCAATGATATAAATGATATAAAGTTATTGTAAAATATATGTTAAACGTAAGGCACACACACACACACACACACACACACACACACGAGTAGCCTGAAGCCAAAGGAGAGCATATGCGATCACTAAGTTTTCCTTAGTGATAGCCTTAACGTTATTATTAAACGTCTCATTGGCGTGAGGATTTACGGAATCGTTGAATTCGAGGAGACATCAGTGGAATTGCCAAGAGAAAACGATTACTGGGTTTGAAGATGACGAATCGACAAGTTAAGGAGAATCCCGAATAAATCAACAATTGGCAGGAACCTGTCAATTCAATGGCAGCTTTAAGGCAATCTTTACTGTTGATCAAACAAATTATAGACAACAAATTTTCTTCACACATTTTGCACGCGAGACAGACTGTGTAAGCTTCAATATTTGATTATTTGTCACCTTCTCGTAAGAATATTTTTGTATTAATCCAATATCTGAAGAACATAATTTTTATACTTACAATAGAAGAATTCTCATTCTCTCTTCCTCAATGATAAATTCTTTATTCACGATCCGCAGCGCTTTGAAATTTCCCAGGCACGTTGGCAATACATCTTTTTCACGTTATCATCGATAAACGATGTTCCAACGATACTTAAATCAGCCACCAATGTGTGACTATCTTCCAGGCTCGTTCGTTAATAAATTCAAATAGAAATAAGCTAATTCACCCAAGCGACATAAAATTTCCTACGCACCGTCTCCGTCGAACACAACACCTTTTTTTTATAAGCTTTTTTTTTTTTTCTTAGTCGATACCCGGAGGTCAACCTCGGGTTCGCGTCGTAAATGTGCTCTAAGCGATTCACACTCGCCTTAGAGAAATCTTTATGGAATGATTTATCACATAAGATTTTCTACTGTACGAAGAAAAAAGTCTAGGAAAAGTACCACGACAAATACCAATCACAGCGAAAGATCACTTTACACTTTTTCGCATTTTTACCAGAACGAATGGTAAACAATTTCTGGCAAACGATTGATAAACTTTTTTCAACGCATAATTCGGAATCTTAAGACGTCCGTACTAATTTGAAATATTTAACCGGAGACATTGAATTGACATAGCAGTGAATTGTTTTATTTAAAATTATTAAGATAGGAATGTGAATCAGTTGGAGATACGTCAAATAGGCAATGTTTACAATTGGTGTATAAAGTGATGAGATAAAATAATTGACGCGAGATTCAGTGGTTGAGTCGTTATAAAAAGTGCTTGCACAACGAAAAAAAAAAACGTATCTTATCGCACGGTCGTATCATTATAATGCTGTTATAATCCTCGCATTAAATTGTACAAATTGATTACACCGAATGAGGATTAACTAATTTTACTATGCAACCATCAAATTTATAAATTCACCAAGAATCTAGTTTCTTTTTATTTTGTTGCCAATAATATCGAATAACATACTAAAATAATAAAATTAACATGTTGGCGGTGTAACGAAATTAATTAATTTTCCAGTTGCAAAAATAGCGCAAAAACCAGTTGATATGAAAAATAGTTGATTTAGATTGGCATTTCATGCAAAAGTGTATAAAGCGTTCGCGCGCTGGAATTCATATAAAATGTGCTTGATGGAAATTATCTTGTCGTTTCAATTTGCACTAAGTCATTTGGTGTCACCGCGTCGACGAGAAGAATACTCGTGTGGCAAGCGACATTTTATTTGTAATCATTTTTATTGGCGATCAGTTTTTGTTCGTCGTGTTATCGCTTGGCGCGTCAAGACTGCTTGTAGAAAATATTTATCTCGCGCTTGCGGGAGTCTGGATCACTGTAATATCGATGCGATATATCCCCCGTACGAGCGATCGCGTGCTCTTCGGTTTTCTTACTCGCGCATCCACCTTATTCGTACACGTCCAACGAAATAAAACTTGATTTTCATGATGATGGTGAAACTGGCGGAAGATTCGCCAGCAGAAGATTCAATAAAATGCATTTAGAATGATTTTAAAAAGTGAGCAAACGAAAATTTTGGTTGAACAAACACCCAAAAAGGTTTGCTCATGTTTGCTCACTTTTTAAAAATGATTTTAAATGCATTTTTTTTTTTAATCTTCTGCTGGCGAATCTTCTGCCAGTTTCACCATCACATTTTCATGAGTTCACGTTAGACCGTTAGTTAGTTCGTTCATTGTTTCATTTAATCCTGACAAACTTATTTTTCATTTTTTCTTTATCCTTCTTAATTGTATCAGTTCCAAATCGTTGTGTTAATTAGTTAAAAATGCACTGAGATAAAAGTGATATGCATAATTACTATTTTCCATATCAGTTTGGGAATATATCCGGAAAATAAGAAATTTTGATATTAATAATAGTAAAATTTAATACGTTTATACTATTTTCAGATATTTCACATATCAAATTTTACTATTATTATTGATCAAATTTTACTATTATTGATATCAAAATTTCTCATTTTCCGGATATATCCCCAAAGTGGCATGGAAAATAGTAATTTTTCATACAATTTTTTCCTCAGTGTGACACTCAGACTTGTTCCTATTTTTCTGCGCTGAAACCGTTGTCAATAACTTATTCGTCAAATGAATTTCGCAGAAGTTTCTAAAAATAAAAATTTAATTATCAGACTTCAGACATCTTTATCGTACGATATTAACGAATTGTCATAAAACATATGATGTATTAAAATGACGTCAAGTGTCACGTGGTTTAATTGAACTAATATCCAGTAAGTTAATTTGTCACTATTTTATAACATTTTATCGTCGACGTTGCGACAGTACTTAATTTATTAAAGCTTTGTGACTTTAATAAGTTATCCGGCGTACGTTTATACGTTCGCGTCGTGTATACGCTGCATCACTATGGGTATGTTCGGACTTCGCGGCCGGAATGGCCGGAATGGCCGGAACGGCCGCGGCCGCCAACTCCGAACGGCCGGACGGCCGAAACGCGAAATAGTATTCCTGTCCTCCAAATGGCTCGCGACCA
>JABFQA010001192.1:0-14667 GCA_022817065.1 Probaryconus sp. ZL-2020 | reverse complement strand
ATTGTACAATCAATTAATTTTTATCACAGACTTGATAAATTATCTGAAGATAATATATTGAAATTAATTATTTAATTTTTTTATAGGATATTTTACAAGAAAACAAAAATGTAAGCAATTTTACAACTGATTCAAAGTCGAATATTTCAAATAAAAATATTCTCAAAATACAGACGAAACAGGAGAAAAATCATGATGATTTGCCAAAGAAACCTGCATTGAAACCAACAATTCCTTATCCAACTAAACTCCCAAAATTAACTGACGAATTAAAACAGTTTTTAGATAATGGACAGTTGTATAAAAAGCAATCATCATTTATTTCATTTTGGGGAGCAAATTTATCGTCTAGAACCAATGGTACACCAACGAAAACTGATTTTAATAACTATGCATTGACTGTAGTTAACACTTACCCGGAATTAAAAGGAGGCAATAATGAATGCGTACGTTTTTACAGTAATGCAATAATATTACTTTTTATGTTGGTTAAAACTGCAAGTGTGTTAATTTAATTAATTTAAAAATTATTACCAAATGTTGATCAAACTTTTATTTTGCTTCAATTTTTTCATAGTGTATTGCATACATCATTAATATAATTAAACCTGTAATATAATTTATTATTAAATAGGGAGTTCTAAGATCTCAACTTAGTGCATACATACGAAGGACAAGATACGCAATGAAACATAGTCACGAAAACCACCAGGAAGGCGTAAAGCGAGTTGGAAATAAAATCGAACATTTGCCAGCTAAAAAAATTGCTCTTGCTTCTGACAAGTAATAATATATAATAAAATTTCTAATATTAGAATAACAGTATTTTATTTTTATTGGATAACATTTACATAACTAATTAAAATATTTTTTTAGACCGTCAGGATCACAAAATGATTTGGAACTTGCCTTAAAGGAGTTAAACAAGTATAGTCCCCTTGATGATAGTAAACACATTCGACGATTATTAAAAGAAACATTCAGTTATCGTCGAGAATGGATAAAAGGAGAAGCCAAATCTGTGAAGGAAATTGTGAATAAATTTCCTCATTTGCAAACTTTCTCTTTGGTATACAAATAATGATTTTTATATTTCAATTACAATTTTTTTAATTTTATTGATTATATTAAAGTATGCAGTAATATTGAAATTAATATTGTCATATCAGTGAAATAATTTACATTGGTATATAAAGTAGTTTAAAATATTTTGATATTGTAATTGAAAATGATGGAAATGAGTCATAGTTGAAAAATATTTGATACTGAATTTTTTTTTTTTCATTTGTCATAATGATTAATTGCAGGTTATATTTGAATTGACTACCATTAAAAATTTCAATGAAGATCAACTTTATGATGCAGTTGAAATAATGATTAAGACCCTTGCAACCTTTTTTGATATGACAGCTGATACTGAGCATGAAAAAGCTAATGTGATCGAACAATTATATATTCATCTAACTCCAACAAAATACAAAAATGTCAATGAACCACTCATCTTAGTAAAAGAAGTAAGAATAGTAATCAATTGTTATTAAAATATTGTAAAAATAAATAATTATTTTTATGTAAAATCAAATTTTTAAAAAGGGATACAATTTGTGTTTGATCTTGTTTTATTTTGAATTTTTTTGATTTTGATTTGTCAAATCTGACACATATCATATAAATAAATATGTATTCTCTTGGGGATCATAATGTTCATAATCTTCATTAATACATATTTAAAAATTATTGCAGGCTGGAAAATCGGTGCAAGATCTAGTCACTTCTGATTGTTCTTCTCCGAGGGCAGTCATTTACACCATGGATAACGCTACTGCAGCTGCCTTGATTGTTGCTGGTGAAGGAGTTAAAATAAAAATACCAGACCCTACATTATCTAAAACTGTTTTAGCACTTTTAGCAGTGTATTATGTATGGGACACTCATTATCCAACTGCCTATCTTAAAACGTTGTCATATATTGATCACATAATTTTAAAAACACCTTTTGATTCAAAAAAAGGGATAGATAAGTTCATTCGTGATGTGGCCTATAAAGTAAACCTCATTAATAAGAAGAACAATTCGTAAAAGACAAATTAATTAAAAAAAAGCATTTTAACTTTTGTTCTTATTCATTGATAAAAAGTATTTATTTGAAATCTTACAAATTTATAATTATTGTTTAATTTATTCTAAAAGAATAATTTATTGTAGACATACTGTTTTGTATAAATCAATTGTAATATAACTTATTTAAGTAAATTGTATAAATATTAATTAATTATTTAATTAATTGACATAAGTCTGTACAAAACAATTAGATTAATTTTTCTTTAGATTCGAAATAATTATATTAAATTAAAAAAACGATGTGAAATTAAGAATAATTTAAAAATACATATTAAAAAATTATTACACACTGTAAAATAAGTATAGAACTAGTTGCTAATGATATTTGTTCTCCGAGGATTCAGTTATAAATACCATGAAAGACAATCTTGCAGCTACTTTAGGGTTGTAATTATATAAAAATTACAATTTCATTTATCCAAAAAATTCAGTTCTTTCATGATTTAACATAATAACAAATGTTTCTTCGTTTACTTTAAATGTCGGTAGCGTATGAGGAAAAATCAAATTTCCAATTTTAATAGCCTAACATTCTGACGAACCATACTTTGAATACAGTAAGCATTTAATTTTATATGATAATATTGACTGCGTAGAATGTTATATACAATAATTATTTCATCACAAATTAAAAAAATTTCTTTAATTATTCCAAATGTAGGAAGTTGATCTTCTTCACAGTTTAAAAAAATAACTGAGCCTGTTTTATAGATGGTTCCATGCCTTTTTATTTTTGTCGACCTCATTATTTCTAAATCTTCATCAACACGTAACTTATCTACCTGATCGATTAATAATTGATAATTTGGCAAATTACTTAATAATACAGTATTTCCATAACTTATATCATCTCCCTGAAATAACATTTTTGTCCCTGCAGTGCCATTATTTATAAAACGTGAACACATTTTAGCTTGATATCTATACGCCAATGTGTAAGTTATATTTTTAAAGCTTCGCACAACAGGAACTAAGGATTTAAAAAATTGATGAGTTGCTTCAAATTTAAAACATGATTGTTGTCGTGCGGGTCCGAATAATTTAATATACCTGGGTATATGAATTAAAAAATGAAATTTCGGGACGGTCGTGTTTGGATACAAATTATCAAAATGTATAATAAACATCTCAATCATCCGACTCAACAAATCAATTGTTTCATCGTGGATTTCATACGACAAACAAGTATTTAAAATCTGCAGTAGTCTAACATGACAAAAAATGTAATTGGATATTTCTTCACAATCTTCAATCCATTCAAAGATTATAAATGGTAAACTGTGGGCAAGTGAAAATATTTGTGAAGCACTTTGACGTAAATGTCCGCCGTTAACAAGATTATCATTTGATAATAGTGCTGGTTTATCTGCACTGAATATTTGAAAATCAAAATTATATATCCGCTCATTCAAGTCATCAATCGTAAAAAGTTTTTGTACTACTATACACTGATGTAGTAATGCTTTAATTTCAATACTTGCAACTCCTTCTATTAAAACATGCATCGTGTCATGTGGTAAACATCTTGTAATATCAAAATGTGTAATATCTGAAAGAGCACTGCTGGAATTAACACCGTACCTTCGTTTCCAATATGTCGAAACTTCATTTCTAACGTTAGGTTCAGATACAGCTTCAACGTGCTGTTGGTGAGATTCTGAGTCTCTTAGAACAAAATTTGTTTCATTGAATTGATTTTTCCAATCATGTTTCGTCGTTAAACATGTACGACAAAAGCGATAGGCAGACACAGACTGTTTAAAGCCGCCAATTTCAGCTAAAGCTGGTGTGTCTCCAACACAAAATAATAAACTGCCTTTGAAATTAATGTCTTGGCCTTTTACATGTATAGTTATACCTTCAGTTTGTAATTTTTTTATGTCGTCAAGAAAAGGTTTCAAAACAGTTTTAATGCCATGTTTTTTTACATGTAAGGACTTAACGGTTGCTAAAAGCTGAATTAAATTGTCTGAAGATCGAAATTGTGGTGAAATATTCCCAATAGTCCAATAAAATTGATACAATTTATGTTTTTTAGTATTGGCTCCTATTGGATTCACAACTTCTATTTCATCAACGGACATAATAATAGCCGAAGCATTTTCATTACTGCGGAAAAACTCGTTTTCTTTGTAAAATTGACCATCTAGAACTGATTGTAGCAAACCATGTTCTGTCCTTACTTGATTTTGGATATTTAAACGAACATTACCGTTTTGCAATAAATTCTTCAAATTTTTTAAAAATGGTACGATATGTGCATTATCTTCCACAGAAACAAGATCTACAAAAGGTGGCTCCTTCTTTTTAATCCATTTATCACTCGTACCAAGCTTTAATGTTTCTGGAAATACCATGTTAAATTTCTCTACGAGTGTCTTATTCATTAAGTAATTGGTCTTCACAGAAGACAGTACATCAGATGGTTTTAACAAATTCGCTATTTGTTGAAAAATTTCATAATTTATGGTTCGAGTTTCCACATTAATATGTTGTTTTATCTCAGTCTGCAATAAAAAATATTCTTGTTAATATTTCTAATTTTACTGAGGAAAATATAAATGAAATATAAAAAATATATAAAAATTTATATTACTATTACGTTACCAAAAATGTCGTTAAGTACATATTCAGCAAATCAATCATTCCTTCAGTAATATAATCCAAAGCTTTTTGTGAAGTTTTAAATGTTTCACGAATGTTTACTAAAAACTGTACAGCATATAGTTCCAAATTGTCTGGTCTTGTTCTGAGCTGAACAATCTCCTCTATAAATAATATTGAATATAAATAATGTTATTTTGCTTAATTAATAGATTAATATTTTATATATTCAAGTAAAATAATTAAGTATATGAAATACTAAAAAAAAAATAAATATTAAAAACAACCTTATTTCATTTGCAATCATGAAATACAGAAAATATTACGTACCTTCATCTTCATCATTTATAAAACCAGGAACATTAATATCTTGCCCGAAATCAAAATCAAAAACAATGTTACTTCGTGGATGATTCCTTCGTACATGTTGTTGAAATGTTCGCCACTTTTTAAACGTTGCTCCACAACCACGAATATAGCATTTAACTTTAAAATGTGGATTATTTTTATGGTGTTTCACTATGTGTTTCATCAATAATTCCGTATTAATAGAATTATAGTCACACATTAAACAATTAAATCTAGACATTTTTTATATTATTTAATCAATATTTAACAACAGATGAGCTGTCAACTTTTGATTCAATGGCAGAAAACGAAAGTTTTAACTCATCAAGTACCATTTGAAGCGTTTTTGAGGAAAAACGATTTATATGTTCTTTGCAAAACATTTTATGCGTTTTTAATTATGAATACTTAAAGTGTTTCAAAAAAGTTTCAAAAGCGTTTTTCAAAGAACACATGTTTTTGCAGTGTAGTGGACAGGCGTTATTTACAAATTATATATGGTTCTGGTCATTTTGTATGCTGTTATTATGATACACGATCTATTTACATTTACGATTCATTAAATTCTGGTAAACTCAGCAAAGAAGTAATAATTTGTTTAAATGGCCTTTTTCCAGAATTTGATTTAAGTAAAGTTAAATTTCCTAAAGTTCAACAGCAACCTAATTTTCTTGATTGTGGTATATTTGCAATAGCATTTACAGTTTCACTCTTATTTGGTTTGACACCTGAAAAAATTCGATATGACCATAGTGAAATGCGAAAGCATTTATTGAAAATGTTTCAAACTAAACAAATTGAGCATTTCCCTCAAGATCCTCAATTTCCTGTACAAAGAATTGTTCCACTTAGTGTAATCATACATCGACGTTATGATGCTTTAAAACACTACATTAAAAAGAATTCCAATGAAATCCATATAAATAAAAATCGTTCCATGAATGAAAATGTTACTGAAATGAAATCAACAGATTTTAATGCAAACAATCTTCAGAATTCGTTTAAATATGACACAGAGTTTCCCCCTTTGTCTTCGCAAAAGAAAAATAATCCTAATAATAATGAAATAAACAACAAAATATTTAATAAAGTACAGAAAAATATTGTAAAGGAGACATCATTAGCATTTAACGTCGTTGAAATTGATTCGACTAAACAAAAAATAATTGCTTTAAATAATTCATCAAACAGCAAAAAGAATCAATCAACTGATAGGTTATTGAATTCAAATGCAAAAAATAATGTAAGCAATAAAATTTCTAAAAGTTCATTTGATGTTTTTAATAATGCTGATAGGACAAGCAATAATTTCAAAAACTGTGATGGTAAACGTGATTTGAATTTAGAAAATAATATCCCAAAAGTAGAAAGAAGAAAAATTAATATTAATAACGATATAATGATAATAAAAAATGATTCCGAAAAGGGAATAAAAAAGCATGATGATAATAGTAGTAATTATAGTTCTACTAAAAATCAATATAGCTTAGAATTATCCGCAGATAAGAAAAGCAGATAATTGAACGTTTTGAAAAATCTACAAACGGAAGTCCACTTAATGATATTACTTTAACGAATAAAATTGAAGCTATAAATGTTACAATATCCAAAAATATTAATGTTACTGAAACTGGATTAGATCAAAATGACAATTCTGAGAAAATAAGTACGGAAGAATGTGTTATTATAAATAATATTCTAACTGAAAATGAGATTTTAACAATTCATCATAATAAAACAGATTACACCTGGCAAGGAATGAAAAAGATGAAATTAATTCATTTGGATGAAATTCACAAGCAACTTATTTTGGATAATAAATGGATAAATGATAACCATATGGCAGTGTTTACTTCAATTCTGCAAAATTTAACATCATTTTTACCGTATGAACCATTGATATTTCAAAAACTTTATAAAATAAATGCTGTTCCTTCTAATCAATGTCACATTCAGATATTACATGGAGAAGCTCACTGGATTTGTACGTATTATGATACAAGTTTACTTTATGTATACGATTCATTGAACAAACGACATTTAGAGGATGTACAAAAAATGGCATTACAGAAATTGTATCCAGAAATATCTGAAGACCGAGTTATACATGTAACTGTGCAGCAACAATCAAATTACGATGATTGTGGAGTTTTTGCCATTGCTTTTGCTATATCTGTTATATGTGGTACAAATCCAAATAGTGTTACTTACGATGAGAAACTTATGCGTCCACATTTAGTGAAAATTTTAGAGAATCATGTGATTGAACAATTTCCGTTACTTGAACAAAATTACAATTCTAATATTTGTGATAAAAAAACCAAAGATATAGACTTAGAATTTTCTATTGATACTGTTATTTCTTCTGTAAGTGAAAACTCAATTGCTTTATCTTCTAAAACAAGTAATTTAAAACACAAAATTCCATATGTTCTTGATGATGAAAGTCAGACCAAAAAGTTTAAGAGCAATAGTCAACTGACGTTTCATAATAAGAAAGACATTGTTGGTAAACGTACTACTCGAATTCATAAAGAACAAGGAAAGAGGAAGAGAAAAGTTAATTTCAAAAAACGAGGTAAAAGTAAAATATTAAATAAAGGAGAAAGTCAACAAATGAAAAAAATTATCGAAAAAAATAAAAAAAAATCAATGTTTTCAACTTTTAAAATTCAAGAAATGTCAGAGAATTATATTGTCAATATTGCGAAAAAATTATATTCGAAAACGAAAATAGATGACAGAATTGAAGCTGAGACAATATTTAAATGGTGTATATTAGGTAGAAAACACTACATTTGTCGTTTAAGTAGAATTTTAGAAACTTTAAGAAAAAAATCAACAGCACATCTTGCAAGAGTGCAATTATGTCAATTTGATAACAATGTTGAGGAACAACTTACAGCTTTATGTGGTATTTCAAAACATAATGCATCTTCTGAGGCTTACTATATGGATACAACATATAATTATGAAAATTTGATATCTAAAAATGAAAATGAAAGTAACTGTAACAATCATGTGCAGAGTTATGTATTAAATGAATCCGGTAAAGTTAATAATATATTACCTTTAGTTTTACAAAAAAAGAAATCAACTAAGTCGTGGGATTGTGATAAATCCATATGCAAAACAAATAATATGGATTTATTAAACCACTACAAAAAATTCTTATTGTTTTGTAGTAAAATAACATTTAAAAACGTTAATTCAACTATTCGAATTATAAAGAGTTGTAATACTTCTCACTCAAATCCATTAAAACGTGGTCATCCATATAGTTGTTACGTTGATTTTAAATCATGCAACTCGCCATTTATTTCTACATTAATTTTGTCTCCACATTTTCCATCTGTTAGGTATATAAAAAATTTAACTTATGATATTATTAATTTAGTAGACAAAATTAATTCAATAGATAAAGCACTTAATGAAGTCGATGTAGATTATCTAAAAAAATTATGCACAAATATTAAAGAGCATATAAAATTTACTAAGCATGAAAATTCAGAAATTGAACTTAATGAAGAAAAAATAATGTCAGAATATTCAAATGCTTTCGGAGCTTTACATAAAAAGGCAACAGATGTTCCTATACATCCATGTGTTTCGTGTGAAAAACTTTGCTGTCTAAAGAACGTTATAAACATTAATAATATGAAGAAACCGTTAAATCAAAAACCTTGGTTAGAATTGATGGAATATGTCAATATTCAAAAATTAGACTGTGATTATATATGTAAACACTGTTTATTAAAATTTCGAGAAAATAGAATACCATCTGCATGTGTTCTTAATAATCTAATAGTTAAAGAGCAACCAAAAGAAATATCAATTTTGAATGATTATGAAAAAATGTTAATACAAAGAGCAAAAGCTTTTCAAGTTGTACAGCGTATGGAAACAGTATCCAATAAAAAGTTACCTTATAAACGTAAATTACCGAAAGTTAAAGTACGAACATTTCATTTGCCTCTACCTATTCAAGAAACTATTAAAAAAATATGTCCAGATAATGAACCCATAAATCTCAATCATGAGATTTATATTTTAGTTCGATCTTTACCAAATAAATCTAATATTATATGGGAGCAGCTCGTTGATTTAAAAAGAGTTTTTAATGCTTTAATTTGGTTGAAAGCGAACAATAGTCATTATAAACAAATTATTTTACCAAAGCAATGTGCTGATTTATTAGATAATATACGGAATACAGAATTTGTTTTTGATTATGAAACTGAAGAAAATGATGATGAATGTGATGAAAATGAAAAAGTTACTGACTCAAATGAAAAACAAGATGGTAAATGCAAGGAAAATGACAGTGTTCACGTAAATGAAGATATAGCAAATAATAAAAAAGCTTTGTTAACTCAAAAATCTGAAACAGATAACTTTTATGAACATTATAGTATTTATCTTATCAATGAGAAAAAAATTAATGAAAGTGCAACAGCACTTTATCAAATGTTAAAAGTAAATGACGTTCCACTGGATAATAGGCAAAAATCGTTGGATTTGTTATGTTTTCCTGATTTGTTTCCTTACGGAGAAAATGGTCAACATGCTGACCGGTCAATTAGATTAACTGATTTTGAGTTCATTAAGTCTAGATTAATGTCAAAACATTCTCAATTCCGCCTAAACTTGCAATATATATTCTATTTGCTGAATGATAATAATATTCGACAATTAAAAGCTGGAATTTATCACAAAATGAATGTAACAAATTCAAAACAGCACTATACTGTAGGCACGTACTTAGATTTATTGTCTAAAGATCAGTTGGAAACAGATTTAAATACTGTATTTGCTAGACTTAGAAACACTGAGCAGTTTTGGAGAATTCCAAGAAACAATTTACAATGTATGGTTGATCATTATGGACCTGCAACATGGTTTTTGACAATAAGTCCTGCTGAGTGGCTGTGGTCAGATTTAATATGTTATATTCGTGAAGTTAATAAACCTGAAATGGATAAAATGTCACCTACGGAGCTTATTTCATCTGATCCAGTATCGGCATCAAGATTTGTTGATAATAAATTTCACGCTGTCTTGGATTTTCTTTGTTCAAGCGATAACCCATTAGGCAAGATAACTCATTATTTTTGGAGACGAGAATATCAAAGTAGAGGAACACAACACTTTCATTTATTGTTGTGGGTTGAAAATGCGCCTATTCTTGGACAATCGACTAATGATGAAGTTGCTGAATTTATATTAAAATATATTACATTTAGAATTCCAGATAAAAATGTTTCTCCCACGTTAAATAAAAGAGTGACAACTCATCAAAAACATCACCATAATGCATATTGCCTTCGTAATAAGAAAACAGCAAAAGGTTTTGTAAGATTGTGTAGATTTGGATTTCCTCGACCTATGACAGAAACATTGAATTTAAGAGATGCTGTTACTTCTGTTGCTGGCAGAAAGGCATTAAAAGGGAAAAGTCGATTATATGATCTTCCTAGAAGTGATGAAGAACAGTTTATCAATGATTACAATCCTGTTCTTTTAACAGCTTGGGAAGGAAATATGGACATTCAATTTTGTGGTGAAGTATCAAAAATTATAACTTGGTACATTACAAAATATGAAACAAAAGGAGAAAAAAGCCACATTGCACAGGACTCACTTAAGAATATTGGTTCATCTACTTCGTTGTGCAGTCGATTATGGAATTTCTCTCTTCGTTCTTTAACTAATAGAGAATGTGGAGTTTTGGAAGCTGCTGATAGTTTATTAGGAGTACCTTTACATGGTACAGATTCAAAAACAGTGATTAGATGGGTCAATATTAATGAAATAAGAACAAAAAAATTAAAAAATAGAAAGGAAATTGAACTATTAGATAGAAATTCAACTGAAATTTTTTGTGATAACATTGTGGACGATTATTATCCAAAACGACCAGCGAAGCTTGACTCGTACTGTTTATATGACTTTATTAAATGGTTCGATTACACAAAAATTGAACCTGTTGATAATACTTTTGAATATTATAAAGTAACAAATAACGTTTATATAAAGAAACGAAATAATCCATATCTTATAAATCATCATAAATATAATGTTGATATGCAACCAGAAAAATTTTACCACTCATTGTTATTATTATTTAAACCATGGAGAAATTTTGAAGATCTGAAAGATGGCCATGCAACTTATGCAGAGTCTTTTCATAGTTTAAAGGACAGTCTCCCAAAAGCTATGGAATATCATGAGAAAATAACCGAAATTCAAAATGCATTTAATCATGTTCAAGAATTGATACAAAATAAAATTAATGAGTATGAACAAGAAGATGCAGAGAATATAGATGAGTCGTTAGAATGTAATCCTATTGAAGCTGATGAAGCCATGAAAGATTTCATATGTATTGATGATAACATAGAAGATGTAAATATTGAAGAACTTGTATCTAAATTAAATGAAGATCAGAAACGTATATTTGATAAAGTAACGAACAAGCTAAACTGTGATAGTGAAGTATTAAGACTATATGTTAGTGGTGAAGGTGGTACTGGTAAAAGTTTTCTTATACATGTTATTAGATGTTGGGTTAAACAACAATTAAATAAACGAGTAGCTATTACAGCGCCAACAGGCATTGCTGCATATAATATTTCGGGTTTAACAATACATAGACTATTTCAGTTACCAGTAGAACATGGTTGTACACCGAAATACACACCATTGTCAGATTTAGTACTAAAAGTATTAAGAGAAGAACTGAAAGATGCAATTTTGATCATTATTGATGAAGTTTCCATGATTTCTAATATCACCTTCATGTATATAAATCTAAGATTATGTGAAATATTTAATACGAGTGATACCGAAGATGGATGGTTTGGGAAAAGAAATATTTTATTATTTGGTGATTTATTGCAACTACCCCCAGTAAACGATAATCCTGCATATGTACAACTTACTACAAATGAAGTTAACAAGTATTTAGGATCATTTGGAAACTTTAATTTATGGAAAAATTTATTTCACTATGATGAATTAACAATTAATATGAGACAAAAAAATGATTTAGTATATTCACAAATGCTCTCTCGTCTACGCGTAGGCTATCTAAACAGTGAAGATATGAAAATGATAAATAGTAGAAAAATTGTTTTTAAATCATCAAATTATAACGACAGGTTAATAGAATTGTGTGATTTCATAGATACATTAGCGTTAGATACTGTTTGCTTATTTCCAACTCGATACATGTGTGAAACGCTAAATAACGAAATGTTATCACGAATTTCATCAGATGAAATCAAATTAATTGCTAACGATGCAATAGATTGCCCACGTTATTTACTTAAAAAAGTAAATAAAGCCTTAGAAACTAACGATGAAGACTGTTCACGATCAGGAGGAATTCCAAAAACCATAAAAATAAAAATTGGTGCTAAAGTAATGATTACTAGAAATATTGATGTTACTAAAGGATTAGTTAATGGTACAGTAGGTGTTGTAAATGCAATTAAAAGAAATATTGATGATAAAAATGATGTTCAAGTACTAACGCTTACTTTATCATCTGGAACACTTCATAATATTGAAAGATCAAGTGTAAAATTTGAAATTATAGATAAAGCATTCGTTGTAAGAAAACAATTTCCTATATGTTTAAGTTACTCTATTACCGTTCATAAATCTCAAGGCATGAGTGTAAATACTGCCGTCGTAGATGCTGGAAATAGTATGTTTGCTTATGGTCAGGTGTATGTAGCATTATCAAGAGTAACTTCAATAAATGGTTTGTACTTAATTAATTTAGATCCTGCTTCAATAAAAGCGAGCGCAGAAGCATTGAGTGAATACAATAGATTAAAACAAAAATATAGGCCTGATTTGCCGTGTATTAACACAACAAATAATAATCTGAGGAGAATTGTTGATGATTACTGGATTATACCAAAACAAGTTGCAGACTGTCAAAATGTAAATAATTTAAAAACTTTATCTGATCCTATCAATAGTGAATTAGTACTGCGTGGATTACCAAATAAAGATGGAGTTTCGTGTTATGTTAACTCGGCTATTCAATGTTTGTTTAATTGCAATATTATAAAAAATAAATTGTTGTTATTATCAAGTAAACATATTTTACGTATAGCTATTAGAAATTACATGGATAAAAACAAAGAACTTGACATATTAGCAATAAGAAGATTCGTGAATGAAATATATGTTTCTCAATTACAGCAAGATTCTGTGGAATTTATAAATAATTTGTGTCTTAAAGTTGATGATGTATTTAATTTAATAAAGCATACAAAGAAATATACTATAATTTGTTGCAATAATAATTGTACTTATAATAACAAACACGAAAATGATCATCTCATTATTACTTTACCTGTTAATGATTTTAAAAATAATAAAAAGAGTGTTACACTGCAAAGTCTTATTGATGCACAAATAACAAAAAAAGATCGCGTAGAAGGAAAGTGTGAAAAATGCGGACACGGTATTTTATTACATAAAACTGAAATATGTAACACTGGAGAAATTTTAATTTTACAAATTGAATTATTTCAAAATAATGGAGTAGAATGTACAAAAATAAATTACAATATTAATATAAAAGGTATCAACAGATGTATATACCATTCAAAATCATAGTTATAAAGTTGTAAGCGCAATATTTCATCATGGATTATCAATGTACGAAGGACATTACACTTCCATGATTAAGAAAGAAAAATCATGGTTTGAAGCAAATGATGCTCGTATTGAAAAAAAATCTTGGCCGAGAAATTCGAAAAATGTATATGTGTTAATATTACAAAAGATTAATAATTAAAATATAATACTCTAACGCGACTGATAAGTTTGAACATTTTGTTACTGAGTAGTACATAAAATAAGTTTATAAAGTAATGCAAATTTTAAGTTCACAAAATCATAGTAACAATTCGAATTTATTTCAAGTGTAGAGTATAATGCCAATAGATTAAAACTTAACAAAGAAAAGTTGAATAAATGGTGAAATAAGTACTATATACAGAATTAATCTAAACGAATAGTTTTTATAAGATTAATTCTGTAAATATTACTGCTTACAATAAACAATATATTTAATCACACCCGTAAAATCCTTAATAGAATTTTTACATATATTTTATGTGTATTTTAGTGCGTATAATATTTGTATTTTTTCTATAAGGAAACATTGCGGACAGTCCTAAGTCTGTTTAAGTGAGAAGGGATATATTGTTTATCGTATTGTAAAGTTGTAAGACGTCCACTTGTAAAAATGATAGATTCACTGTACTATTGTGCAGTGAAACTGCACAATATGTTTATTTATAGTAGTTGCGAAATGTTCTATAACAAAAATTAAAAGTATTCATTTAAAATTTGAAAGCAAAACACTTAATTTATTTATTTAACGATGTACAGTTCCTATAATTTAATTTATTTTATTTTATGTGATTTATAATAATTTATAAAAAATAAAATGTAATACAACAAAAAAACGTGATATCAAACACAAAATTACAATTTCATTGTAAATGGTTCGGCAAGTTTTATCTTTCTTCTTTCCCTCTAAAAAAATCGTACTCATTCCTCCACAAA
>JABFQA010001191.1:0-14669 GCA_022817065.1 Probaryconus sp. ZL-2020 | reverse complement strand
ATGAACATTCCAATCAATTGAACGATATTATAATAGTTTACGAATAAAGCAACTGTTAAAAATTTTGATTTTTCTTTCATTTTTATATTATATTAAATGTTTGCTTGTGCAAATCCTCCTCATGAATATTATTTTGTAAATTATACTGGGCTCACATCAAAACCCCTCGTTACAGACATGGTCAGCGCCTGATCAATTCCTACTAAGGTATATTTGATTAAATACATCAGACAATAATATATTTTTTTTTTATTATTTTTATTGTACATTTTTTGTATAACGGAAGCAGTCTTGAAACAATAACGACGATTCGATTTTCGTTCGATTACGCTAGAAATGTGTAAGAAAAAATGTCCAAGATACAGGCTCCAGGTAATGATGTTGAATGGATGCTGGCACGCGTGACCTGGGACCCGATCTCGATCACCCTTTCGTTTCATCTGTTCGTCGCGTAGTGTCGTTCACATAGCTAAAAGCTCAAATCAAGAAAGAAAAAAAAAAAAATATGATCGAAAAGAAAAACAGTAAACTCACGTTAAAATTTGCGATTGTAAAGATAAAAGAATAGTAAAAGTTGATTGTTGCCAATACACAATTTGTTGGTTTCTGTGATACTCATCCAAGGTGTGCTTTCGTTCTGCTTCCAATGATCGTTCGCTTGATTTTTACATTTGAGGTTGTCGTTATACTTCCTTAGATTTGTAATGATCTAGTATCGGCGATGAAAATGTGACTTGTCGTTGTATTATTAATAACGTTATATAATTACCATTATATTAATATATGATTGAAGAAAAATTGGCGACGCGTTCGTACTTAACTCGGACTGATAACGTTCAGTGCGAATGCGGAATTCGTTTCACCCTTTTTGCCGATTGCACGTGCCATATATTGGCCAACGTCTAGAGCCGAGCAGGATTTAATACGAAGTTTGAAGGACGTTTCGCCGTCTGCGCTGAAATTGTACTTACTACTCGTCTCATCAATGGGTTTTCCATCTTTCAACCAAGTAACTACAAAATTAAGATTTATGTTTAAGAGTTACATTCTTTTTAAAAGTTTCACAGTATTGCACACTTTTGTACTGACCTTTCAAGGGTGCAATATCAGTCTGGCAAGTGAAATTAACAGCTTCTCCTTCGGTCACGGTTGCAGACTGTGGGAATGTCGTGAACACTGGACTCTTTGGCAATTCGTTGGGAACTAATAAAGTAAATTAATTGCAATTACAATCAACAAATTTCTTACTTATATTACTTGGTCTTAAATCTAAATTTTCGTTATTTTTGACTAATTCTTTCTTCATTGCAGCGTTACCTTTGACATTGAGAGTACAAGATGAGAAGCTTTCTCCTATGTCGTTGAAGGCCTCGCACGTGTACGTGCCACTATCCTCTGGGAATATTTCGGCGATTTGTAATTTATAAATGTTAGCTTCATTTGTGTATTGGAAGTCTTTGCTTGGTTTGATTTCTTTATTGTTGTGTAGCCAAATCACATCAAACTTCTTAGCACCAATTATTCGACAACTCAGCGTCACTGCTTCGCCATCATTTACGTCTGTGCTCTTCAAATGATCTACTATATTTGGTGGACCATCTTTGTCTTCTTCTGTTTTCGGTTTCTCTGATGCTGCAGGTTCCATAGCTAATGACAAAATTTTAATAGCATTTGAAATTAAACAATGCAACGGCAATTATTATATCGTACACGAGACAATAAGCGATTATTATTAAACATATACTAACGTTTTATTGTTAAGGTACATGCTGTTGTGACTGATCCAATGCTGTTTGTTGCAGAACAAAGATATTCGCCTTCATCTTCTGGGAATACTTCATTTATTGTCAAAGTGGCTACGCCTCCTTTGTATTTCAAGTCAACAACTTCAGATGATGTCAGTTCCTGAGAATTGCGCGAAAACATTAATAAGGTAATAAGACAATGTTCATTATTTTTTACTTTAATATTGCGAATTTATATTTTTTATATATATAATATATATATATATATATATTGTATTTAAGTTACCTTTCCTCCTTTAGACCATGTGATCTGGGGTTCTGGATCACCTTCTACTTTTACCGCCAGTTCTAATTTCTCTCCATCATTTATAGTTAAGTCGCTGAGTTTTTCTATAAAACTGGGTGGTCCCATTGATGAATCATCAGGAGGTGCTGTAACAATTTTTGTTTGATATTAATTCTAATCATTCTTTGCTGGCCTATAAAAATAAAATATCATTGTTAATGCACTTACGAATTAATTCTTTCGTTGCGCTTCTAGATCTTGATGGGCTTCCGGTTGTATCAAGCTTACTGCCATATTTCTTAATTGGTCTCTTATCTACTTTTGGTGTATCAGATTTTGGTTCTTCTTTCTGTGGTTCTTCTTTCGTAGATTTCTTGTAAGATGAAATTTCATCTTCTGTTTTCTTTAAAGTGTCTTTGCTGGTTATGCGTGATGTTGCTGTATCTCGGGTAGTGCTACTGTATCCACTGTATCCGGAAGATGTATGAGTCGTTACAAATGTCTGTGGTGCTGGCTTCAATTGATGTTCAATAAATTTACGATCTAAAATATTATTATTAAATTAATTATATAACATCAAATCAAACATTTACTTAACTACATTTCATTTCTCTTTCAAAATCATACCTCCGGAATGTAGGAAATCATGAGCCATTTGGATTTGTTCTTCAGTTTCTTCGTCACCTACAAAACCATAACACAGTTTACACAATAATCATTTATACGGAATTTATTTTAATTTCATACATAATTATTTGTTTTATTATTATTACAATTAATCACGAACCTTCTACGATAACAACACAACTAGTTTCATCCGTGCCATGAATATTCGTTGCAACACAGCGGTATTTGCCACTGTCTTCTGGTTTGCAATCCACAATTTCTAACGTTACGACTCCATCAGAGTTCGTCATAGCATAATCGTATTTCGACAATTCTTTTTTGCCATCCTTGTACCATTTAACAGTTGGTGGAGGTTTACCACTCAGACAGCAGAGCAATTTACAAGTATCTCTCATTTGCATAACACGTGGACGCAAAAGGAAGGTGAAGTCTGGAGCAGATTCTGTCGTTTCCATCCAACAGTGATAAGGAAGAGGCTCTCTTCTTCGAAGTATTTGTGTTTCTCGTCTGTAGGTTGGAGCTTCTTTCGGTAATGCTGTATAAAAAAAGAAAAGAAACAAGTTAATATTCTGTACTTTATGACAATCATAAAACATTTAACAAAAAAAATGTAATTTTATGATATTTACGTTGAACGTTTAGGAACACGATTTCTTCTCTATATCCATAATGATTTTCAGCGCGAATCACATATTCTCCTCTGTCGTCTAATTTAACTCTGTTAATAATGAAGGTGAAATTGTCACCGTGGTAACGTTTCATGAATTTCACGGACTGTCTTAATTCCATGTTATTATGATACCACGTAAGAACAGCTGGGGCTACCGCAATAACTCTACAAGTAAACTTAACACTCTGTCCTTCGTAAGCAAATGCACTTTGAGGTTTAATGATGAATCGTGGAGCTGCTTGTCTACGATCTGAAATAATATTCACGCATTCAGAAGTGATACTGATTTTTTATCAATTCATTTTTGTTTCCATTGTATTTATATTTTTAAATTACCTATTGTCGCATCTTGTATTCTATACTTTTCGATGAGCAACTTTCTAAGGGCTGAATATTCCGCTAGCCGGCCAATAGGTAATACATATTTCTCCCAAGCTTCATACTTAGCACGAATCTTATCTCTGAAACTAATGTATTTACTAGATGAAATTGGTTTGGTTCTATCACTGTGGTCTCCTGTTAACCAAGGATGCATCAGGCACTCATGCGACGTCATTCGTTTCCTATAAACATCGTTTATTAATATTATTATTAACCCTCAAAGAATATTCTTAAGATTTTTAATTGATTTTGATTTTTATGATTAATTTAGAATAAGTTGAATGAATTAAGTGATGTGTTTTCGACGTACTCTTTATTCTTTATTAACAGTCTTCTAATGAAGTCTTTGCCTTCATCGGATATGTCTCTAAAGGCCTCCTCGTCGAAGTCCCAGTCGCAGGCTTTCACGTTCTTCAACGTCTCGATGTCATTGTCGCCCGCAAATGGTGATAGACCGCTTAACCTACACCAGTATTTAAAAAAAAAAAAAAAGGGACAATAACACAGTGATTTAGTTGGTGCTTGGTGAAAATGTCTGTAAGGGATTTACTAATAAAGCGTTGGGTTTCCGAGTTACTTACAAAACGTATGCTAATACACCGCAAGCCCACATGTCCGTGTAAAAGCCAACAGGTTCGCGTTCAACGATTTCTGGAGCTGCAAATTCAGCTGTTCCAGTACTTATTTTAACTACTTCGTTAGGATCAAGTCTCGTCGCAAGACCAAAGTCTATCAGCTTAACATTTGTACTATTTCTTGTTTGGCACATAATATTTTCGGGTTTGATGTCCAGATGGATTATGTTCTTTTCATGCATATGTTTCACAGCCTCACAAATTTGTCTCATGTAGTTGATAACTTCTGCTTCTGACATGGTGTATCCTTCTGCTGTTATTCTCTCGAAAAGTTCTCCTCCAGACAAGCTGTAAAATATGCATTTATTCTATATTTGTTCAAGTTACAAAAATTTGTGAAAAATCATGTCTGTATGCGTTTACTTACAATTCGAATATGAGCACCATTTCATCATCGTCTTCAAAGGCATCGTGTAAGTTAATAAGTTTAGGATGATGCAGTTGATTCATGATATCAATTTCTTTCCTAATAAGTTCTTTTTCCATCAAGTGCGAAACTGGAATAAATTTAGCAGCGAAAATGTTACCGGTTGCTCTCTCGCGACACCTGTGTACCACACCAAATGCACCAGTTCCTATTTCTTCCAAGATATCATATCTATCATATACAGAAGTATGTTTAATTTCAACGGGCTGAGGATGGTATTTACTGTAGATATCAAACACAAACTGGTCGTAATCGCTAACTTTCTCGTCACTTCTTCCACGTAATTTCTTGCCGGTTGCATCGACTTCATATTCCTTCTTTTTGAATTCACGTTTTATGACACTCTTCATCGTGACCAATGGCGTAACTTCGCTTGGTTCACTTCTTCCATAAACGTTTTCAGCGAACACACGGAAATCATATTCACGACCTGGACTTAAACCAGAAACTGCCATCGATGTAAATCTTGTGCTACCAACACGAATCCAGGTAGACATCGGGGATTCGCGTTTCTCCACTAGGTAATTCGTTATGTTGCTGCCGCCATCCCAAACAGGTGGTTTCCATGTAAGAGCTAATGAATCGTGACCAACATTGTCAATCTGTGGGAATCTCGGTGGATCAGGTCTATCGCTAATCTGAATCTTGATAATAGCAGTGTCTTGGCCAAGTTCATTCTCAGCCGTAATGCGATACGGTCCAGAATCGATTTTGCTGGCATCGCGAATAGTAAGTACTGCGTGCCTATCTTTAAGCGTAACATCGTAATGACCTCCAGATTCGATGGTTTCTCCTTCGCGGACCCAATGTACCTTGGGCTTAGGGAATCCAGTGAAAGGTATCTTGATGACAACATTTTGACCTTTGTCGAAGAATGCAGTATCGCGGAATCTTGGTGGTACATTTAATTTAGGTGGAGTCATGATGAACAACTCGCCCTTCGTGGACTTCGCTCCACATTTGTTCACTGCACGACATTGATATTCATCGGCGTCTTCGCCAAAGACGTCATTGACAATTAGATTATGGACCTCTCCCTCGGAATAGATATTGTATCGACAACCACTGACAATTTCTCTGGCACCCTTGAACCATGTTATTGTAGGCTTTGGAACACCAGTAATGACACACTTGAAGTGAGCATTATGGTTCTGAACACAATTAACATTTCCAAGTGGTTTCCTGATTTCCGGTGGTGTCAATTGTTGTGGATCCTTTATCTTTACAGAGGAGGAGGCCTTTGATTCTGGACTGAGGCCAGCTTCGTTTTGAGCAAATACTCGGAATTCATATTGCCGGTCTTCGATGAGATTGTGGATATTGATTTGATTAGTCAAACTTATACTAACGTTGCACCGTTGCCAAGCTTGGCTTCCGACTTCTCGTTTGTCGATCCAGTAACCTTGTATGCGAGCACCACCATCTGTTTCTGGTTTGTCCCATGTTAAGTTGACGAAATCGCCTCCGATTTCGAGGACCTTTGGTATTCCTGGTGGTCCTGGCGGATCGAATGGTGCCTTTGCTTTTATTGGTGTAGTGCCTTCCAATGGTGGTCCAATGCCATTGTCGTTGGCTGCCATTACTCTAAATAGATATTCTTGTCCTTCGGCTAAACCTTGAGCAGTGAATGTTGTATCCCTACAGAAGGAGGAAATAGTGATCCAATGGGTATGTGTAATGTCCCGACGCTCGACGACGTAATGAGTGATTTTCAAGCCACCATCGTATTTCGGAGGGTGCCAAGATAAAGTGCACATGTGTTTATCGATGTTGGTAATATCCAAAGGTCCTGTAGGTGGTCCTGGTAGTCCGGTAACATGCACATTAAAGTTACCAGTAATGCTGCCACTATGATTTTTAATTGAAACCTCATATGTTCCTTCATCGTCTTTAACAATGTCTTTAATGAAGATTATAAGATAATCATCGAACACCGTGAATTTAAGATGCGGCGAATCTTCAAGTTTGTTACCACCCTTGCTCAACGTAACGTCCATTGGTTGATCGCCACTGTAGTAAATCTTAATCTTAGTATTATCGCCTTCGGGTAGATAGACATCGTCAGGAATGCGGTCAATGCGTGGCGGAGATCCAATTTTGAGCCTAGTCGTGCTATTAACGTATCCAACAGGATTGTGCGCTTGGCAGGTATAATCACCTTCGTCTGTCTCGCTGATATCTGATATCACTAATCTGAATGTTCCATCAATAGATTCTATACGGAATCGGCCACCAATAGTTAATTCTCTGCCATTCTTCAACCACCTGTAAATAATATAACATTATCATCAGTTCAAGTGAAATATTAAAATAATAATATATATTATTTTTAAATATAAATAACAAAAGACGTTCGTACCTGGCGGTTGGCATTGGTTTTCCAGTTGCTTCGCATTCGAATATTTGTGTTTTTCCAAGAGGTACACCTGTGAACATTGGCAAGGGTCTGATAAATTCTGGCTTTTCACCACCTTCTACTTCGCAAATCTTGACCGGCGTTGTACAAGCGCTCGGTTCAGATCTTCCTGCCGCATTGACGGCAAATATTCTGAACTCGTAATCTCCTTTTTCTATCAAATGCATTACAGTATATTCAAGATCCGTGACATTATATTCATTGCATTTAGCCCAAACTGCGCTTCCCACTTCACGTTTTTCAACAACGTATCCTGTGATACGACTTCCACCATCGGTTACAGGAGCTTCCCATCTCAGGTCGACATAATTCTTGCCTACTTTTACAACTTGTGGGTTACGTGGCGCGTCTGGTACATTGAACTTGCTCTTTAATCTGAATGGAGAGGACGGTGGACTTGGTTTGCTCAATCCAGCTGCGTTCTTAGCGCGGATACGGAATTCATATTCGTGTCCGCTTAATAAATTGTAACAAATATATGATGTATTTTTAACAAGATAATCATTAGCAATACGCCAGTTTGTATCATCCGCTGGATCACGGAATTCCACTTTGTAACCTTGTATCTGAGATCCTCCATCGGAGTATGGTCTATCCCAAGATACTGTAATGCTTGTGCTATCCCAATCCGTGACTCTTGGTTTGCCAGGTGGATCTGGTACCGTGAATGGATATTTGGCCGTAATTGGTTCATCGCCGGTCAAAGGTTCTGATACACCATATTGATTTTCTGCACGAATGCGGAAGTTGTATTTTCTGTTGGGTTCCAATCCAAATACATCGTAATGCGTGTGTCGTGTAAAGCTGCTTATCTTTGCCCAAAACTGAAATAGGAAAAATATATGAACTTTACGTATTGGAATCCAAAATATTCATATTTATTCCAGATAATTCAATAGGTACTTACACCAGCGGGTTCAAACTTCTCAACAATGTAATTGGTAACTGGAGAACCACCATCATCGAATGGAGGTTTCCATGATAATGAGCATGTGTCTGGAGTGATATCCGTGATATCCAATGGTCCTTGTGGTGGAGATGGTTTATCTGTGAATGATTATAAGTTATATAATATCTTTAAAATGTTATTGTTATTCTTCATTTAAAAAAATGTACGTACCAACGACGAGAACTTTGCAAGAAGCAGAATCAGTACCAACAGTATTTGTAAGATAAATTGTGTAATTTCCAGTATCACTTCTCTTAGCCTTTCTATTGATGAATTGTGATGCAATATCACTGGTTTCGAATTTGATTCTGTCATCAGGTGTGACATCTTCACCATTGATGCACCAATGTGGCCTTGGTTTCGGTGATGCGGTATACGGAACTGTGATAGTGAATGGTTCACCGGCAATCACAGTCATATCACGAATACTCAGATCACTTGTAATCTTAGGAGGCGCTAAAATATTAAATGAAGTCAGAATTAATAAACCGTAATAAATGTTTTTCACGACAAATTATGTAAATGATAAATGACAAACATACATGTTGGTGCACTTGCTCTGATAGTTTCAGAACTCGAACTCCATGGTCCTTGTCCAGCAGCATTTACAGCTGCCACACGGAATTCATAGTCATGGTTTTCAATAAGACCTCCCACCCTAAATAACATTAATACATTATTTTAGTTATCAAACAAGGAAATTATACAATAAATAATAATGTAACATTGTAAGTACTTGTATGTTGTATCGGGAATAATGGCAGGAGTAGCCTTGATCCATTTTTCTTCGCTGATAAGGCGTTTTTCAATGACATAACCAGTGACAGGTGATCCGCCATCATGACGAGGTTTGGTCCACGTAATAGTAATACTGTCTTCAGTTGTCTCAACACCGCGTGGTGCACCAGGTGCTCCTGGTGGATCGAATGGATATCTGGCCTTGATCGGCTCAATCGTTGAAACTGGATCGGATGTACCATACTGATTTTCAGCCATTACTCTGAACTCGTAACTTTGACCCACTGTTAAATTACGTACTCGTACGAACTGAGTCGTGACACAACTGCTGATCTATAAGTTACAATATTTAATGGTCCTTAGTATTAAATATTCAATTATATTAAAATATTTAAGATATCTGATTTCCTTACCTTCGTCCAACTAAATGATTTCGGTTCTTTTCTTTCAATAACATAATTGGTAATTTCCGCACCACCGTTATCCTTTGGTGGACTCCAATAAAGTGTAAGAGCATCTCCAGCAAATTCATCAGCATGCAAGTTCTGCGGTGGACTTGGTCTGTCAAGAACGCGAACGTTGACAGTCGCTGTATCGAATCCAGCAGAATTTCGTAACTGTAAGCGATATTGTCCACCATCTGTACGTTTAGAATTCTTGACCACAAGACTGAAAGATATATTAAATTATTTATAAGACCCATAATATATAATCTGTTAATTTAATGAATTAAATTAAATTGAGTTATTACCTTGCATAATCATCTCCCAATTGCTGATGAACGCGCGGATCTGTCTCATCTTTAGGAACGTCATTGGCCAACCACGTAGCTGTTGGTTTGGGGAAGCCGATGTATGGTACGTGAATGGAGAAGTCTTCTCCAGCACGCACTGTGATATCTCGAACTCCACCGAGATCCATAACTGGTTTGTTCGGTTGTTCTTCAATGACAATAGGACTACTTTGACGACTTGGAGGACTCTTACCGATATCGTTTACAGCAATAACGCGGAATAAATATTCTTCGCCTTCTTTCAATTTAGGAACAAGGAATACAGTAGATGGAACTGGCATTCCATTAACATCCTCCCAATCATCGCTGCTTCTGGCTAATTTTTGTTGAATAATGTAGCCTCTGATTTTAGCACCACCATCATGGCGTGGTGGTCTCCACGACAGAGTAACAGAATCTTTCGTAATGCGGTCCGCTTTGGGTTGTTCTGGGGCATCAGGAGGCACTGTAACAATTAATTATTAATTATTAATTATGTGGAGATGTGGTGTTTCGATTACACAATTATTAATGCTTACATCTTTGGTGTCCAGCAGTAATTGGTTCAGTTGGTTTACTAGGTTTACCAGGACCAGCTTCATTCACAGCTATAACTCTAAATTCATAACGAGATCCTTCGTGCAAATCTTGCACAGTGAATGAAGTATTAGGTGTTGGATAACTGTTGGCTTTCAACCATTCACCACCACGTTCTCGTTTCTCAACAATGTATCCTATAAAAAGACAAAAAAATTCCAGACATAAATAACTCATCAATTTTGTAATAAAAAATATTTTTAAGAAAAAGCGAAACAGTGTATCATTGTATATACCGGTAATTGGTTTTCCTCCAGTGTTCAATGGTGGAGTCCAAGCTAAGCTGCAGCTGTTGGGAGTGTAACCCAAAATTTCTGGCTGACTTGGTGCGTCTGGTGGATCAAATGGACTCTTGGCAATAACGGGTTTGCCTTCGAGTGGCTCAGAAACGCCATACATTGTCTCAGCACGAACTCTGAAGACATATCGTTTACCTTCAACCAATCCCTTTGCAGTGAAATGCGTTGATGGGCAATATCCAGGACACTGAAAAATGAAATTTTTAGAAATTTAATTCAATCATTATTCCTCTAGTATTTTTAATTTGTATTATTTGAATAACGAAATATACTTGGTGCCAGTTTTCGCTTCCAAAGTCTGCAACTTCTACAACGTAATTTGTAATATCAGAACCGCCGTCATCAGAAGGTGGATTCCATGCTAACGATACACTGTCTTGAGTTGTAGCAGTGTATTGTAACGGTCCAGTTGGTGGTCCTGGTTTATCGACAACGATGACTTCAATGTCTGCAGAATCTCTTCCATAGTCATTTGTAGCAGTAATAGTGTATTTTCCACTATCATCTCGTACTGATTTCTCAATAAGTAATTGAGTTCTATCACTTTTCGTTTCCGTCTATAATATACACAACAAATATTAACTGGAGAATTGATAAATAAAATGTTTATTGTTTGTATTAATTACACAGATATATCTTACCGAAATGCGTAAAGTTTCAGCGACTCTAAGTTTATTCTTAGTCCATTCGATAGTAGGTGTAGGTGCTCCAGACATTGGGATGTTAATATTAATTGGTTCTCCAGCTCGAACTTTGATTTTGCGACCGATTAATGCATCCAGATATAATTTGGGCTTCTCCTTCATTGGTTTAGCAGTGAATGCAGCAGAAGTATCACTAGGTTTACCAGCACCAGCTGCGTTAATAGCGGTGACCCTATATTCATACTGATGACCTTCGGTAACATGGTCATCATAGTATTCAGTAGGTTTAATTGGTTCTTTGTTAAGCTTAATCCAGCGACCAGTTGCACGATCACGACGTTCCACGTCATAACCGATAATCGGAGATCCACCAGTGCTAATCGGTGGTGTCCATTGTATTTTGATGTGATCTTTGTCAGCGTCCACACATTCGGGCCTACCAGGTTGTCCGGGTACAACTAAAAAATAAAGTAAAACAAAATTTATTTAGTAAAAGAATCGGAAAAAAAAAAGAAAAGCCAAATGTTTCTACAATAAATAGTTGCATTACATACAAAAATATGGTCTTACCAAATTGATTTTTAGCAACAACTGGTCTATCTGTGTTAAGTGGTTCAGAAATTCCTTGAAGATTTTCTGCGCAAACCCTGAATTCATATGATGTTCCTTCAGTGAGTCGGGGAACAGTTGCGTGATTGTATTTTGGATTGACATGCGTTATTGCAGGAACCCACCCTCCTCCATGAGTTAAATCACGTTTTTCTATGATATATCCACTGAAAGAAAATATTATATATATATATATTTCATTTTATATAATTAAATGAATTGTTATTGAAGTTTTATTTTAAAAATTTCTTACGTAAGTTCACTTCCTCCGTTATCTTTGGGTGGTTTCCAAGATAATGTGACGGATTGACTGGTAACTTCCTCATACTCCAATGGTCCTTCGGGTGGACCCGGTTTATCCAACACAGTCAACTGGAAGCTACCTTCATCTACTCCACTACTATTCTTTAACATTAAGCTGTATCTTCCAGAATCAGTTCTCTTAGCATTGACTATATGGACAATGGTGTGGTAGCCAATAGAGGTGATGGTTCTTCTATCTGTCGATTCAATGTTTTTGCTTCCTATACTCCAAATTACTTCTGGAATAGGTTCGCCAACGAAATCGATGTCCACGTGGAATATATGACCAGCTTTAATACGTACATCTTGGAGCGGTGTTTTAATTTTCGGAGCCACTAAAAATTAAAGAATAATTTATAATACCTTAGATTAGATAAGTTTAGTTAGAAAAAAATCGTGAAAAGAAAAAGTTGATTGATAATTACAATAGCGAGGTTTGGCAGTAACCAGATCACTTGGTTCAGATGGTTCCGATTGCCCAGCGGCGTTAACTGCAATTACTCTAAATTCATATTCCTGTCCTTCTGTTAATTCGGGCACAGTTGCGTTGGTCTGATTAGGTGGAACATGAACAGCGTTTGTCCAATATGGTGAACCTTTTTCTTTCTTTTGAACTATATATCCAGTGATAGGAGAGCCACCGTCGTTTTCTGGTCTTGGCCATTCAATATCTACGTGATCCTTATCCCAATCCATAATACGTGGTTTACCAGGTGCATCGGGTTCGTCAAATTCATTTTTAGCAATAATACTTTTCAGCGTTTCTAGGGGTTCAGATTCGCCAACGGTATTTACTGCTTTCACACGGAAGTAATATTCCTTGCGGTGTACTAAACGCGTGACTTCGTGTTTAGGAATCATACTCATTCCAGCATCAGACCATGTTCCTCGTGACATGTCCATTTTCTCTACAATATAATGGAGAATTGGAGTGCCACCGTTGTCTTTAGGAGGTTGCCAAGATAGATGACAACTTTCTTTTGTAATTGCACTAACATCGAATGGCCTTTGAGGTGGAGATGGTTTGTCAATCACCGTTACATTGGCACTGGCACTACGATCATTTTATAATTAGTAATGAATACAAATTTGAGAAATATTAAAGTCTTTTTGATTAATTAGAAAATTTAGTTACCTGCAACTTCCCAATTCATTTTCTAATGTCAGAGTGTAACTTCCAGAATCACTTCTAACAGCGAATGGAATTTCGAAAGTTGTATTTATGTTGGTTGTAAATAGTTCATGACGTTCATCTGCTATAACAGGAAGACCATTGATTGTCCATTTAGCCACAGGTTTGGGAGAGGCTTCAATTGGTATATCATACATGATTTTTTGACCAGCTCGTACCACCAAGTCATGAAGAAGGTGTTTATCGAAACTCGGTTTAACTGTGATGAAATAATTTATTAGTTACCAATGTAAATGAAAATTCTTAACAGTACACTTTTCAATAAACCTACCGTATCTTGCTTTAGCCACAATAGGCAATGAAGCGTCTGAAGGTTCACCAGGACCAGCTTTATTGACGGCAATAACTCTGAACTCATACTCTTGGCCTTCAATAAGATCAGGAACAGTTGCAGATGTCTTACCATCTGGAACTTCAACGGCTTTTTCCCATGTGCCGAATCTGGGTCTTTTTTCAATGATGTATCCAGTGATAGGCGCTCCACCATCTCTTTTGGGTGGGGTCCATTCCAAGTCCACATGATCTTTATCCCAATTGACGATAGAAGGAATACTTGGCTTTTCAGGCCTTCCGAAGGGATCCTTTGCTGTGATACTTTCAAGTCCAGTTAGAGGAGCAGATTCCCCTTGCTTGTTTACAGCTCTCACTCTAAAGTTATATTCGTGGAATTCAATAAGATGTTCAACTCTAGCAGTTGTTCCAGTTGATTCAGCAATTGGTACCCATCGCATATTTTCTGCGTCCATCTTTTCAATTGTATAATATAAAATTTCAGATCCTCCATCGTCTTTTGGAGGTCGCCAGGATAATTTGCAACCACTCTTTGATACATCGTTTATCTTTAGTGGTCCCTCTGGAGGAGACGGTATATCCAGTACAATAACATTTAGAGTCGCTTCATCTTTGCCATTAGCATTTCGTGCAATCAATGTATATTCACCAGAATCAGCACGCTTAGCTTCGAAAACTCTTACTTTGGTGTTATAATCTTCATTGACTATTTTTATACGATCGCTAGCAGTAATCACATTACCCTTCAAAGACCATTCTTTCTTTGGTGGTGGTTCGCCACTCACAGGAACATCGAAGTCGAATAAACCACCTGCTTTGACCTTCACGTCTAGCATGTAATTGCGATCGATCTTAGGTGGAACTGGAAAAATTAAATTTTCATTAGGTTATTACGTAATAGAAATAATGTAAATAAAAAAGATTATGTGTTCAAGTTCAATAATCAATAACAGTATAAATTTAGAAGTGTCGCGATTATGTCCTCGATCATGAGTAGCTTTATATGTTTGTAATTCGTAATTATATAAGATTTTAATATACAAAATTATAATATTTTATATTTGTTTAAAAATTAATTTATATTTTTG
>JABFQA010001190.1:0-14671 GCA_022817065.1 Probaryconus sp. ZL-2020 | reverse complement strand
AAAAAAAAAAAAAAAAAAAAAAAAAAAAAAAAAAAAAGAGAAAGAGCGCGTCTAGGATGGAAAAAAAGGGGGTAAAATTTATTGGCGAGTAAATTTGATTTTGAGCCATTCTCGCGAGTTTTTCCGCGAGACGAGACAGGGGTAAGCGGGGGTGTGGAGCCGGGGGTAGGTGTTAGTCGGAGGAAGCTGATGCAGAGTAGGCCGTAAATCCTCGACTGCTGACACAGCGGCTCCCATATCTCAAAAGTTATCCAATTTGTGTTAAAATAGCACTCGGCCAGTAGATATGCTATCTCACATACCATCCCAAACCATCCTTCCATCAACTCGTTCGATTGCTATGGTCAATCCGATTTCAGGATGCGTAAAAGCCTATTAAACGCGTTATGCGTGTTCAGCGGAAATTCATTCTCGCCCTCCCAACAACACCTAACTTCTTTGTTTCCACGTGCCGTCTCAATCGCGCCACTGACCCAACTCAACTTCCAATTAAGAAATCGTACAAAAGACTATTTAAACTATTTTCTAACTCGAATATATTACAACGTCGTTTTACTCGCGTTCGAATCATTGTCAAACAAATAAATATAATTAATTCTCGTTACAATTTTGTGGACTTAATTCGTCTTAATTGATCCATACAATCCAGCTTGTTATTCGTCAATTAAAATGTTTGTTGAACTCGGTGGATTTAAGTGCATGCTTGATCAGTTCATGTTAATTATTTACTTCACTTAAATAAATCGTGCAGTTAATGCAAATGTAGTTTGAACAAACTGTCTAATTAACATTCATTATATGTTCATTGTACATATATTTGTATTCCAATTGCACACATTTATCGGGACAATTTATTGCTGCATTTACCAAACAAACATTATTTTATGGACTGAATATAAATTTCACTGCGAATCTCTAAATCTGTAATTTTTGTTTTTTTATAATTTGCAGTTCGGCATATAATACACCACCAGCTTCCTACAACACCATGAATTCACCTAACCAACAGCACAGTGGTCAACAATTGCTTTTGTTGCAACAACAGCAACAGCAACAACAACAGCAGCAGCAACAACAACAGCAACAGCAACAACAACAGCATCCTCATCAACAACAACAAGTGCAAATGCAACACATGCACTCGCAATATATGCACTCGCAACAACAACAGCAGCAACAGCAACAACAGATGCAACAACAACAGATGCAGTATAGGAGTCCCAATGGGGGAAGTCCACCTGCCATGCAGAACGCCATTCCAGAGAATAACAACACCACCACGAGTGAAGACAGCGACGATAGCACTCCTCATTCTGCAATGGTGAGTTCACGAGAATCATTGTGCAATACTTTATTTCTAAATCAAATATATTTTCCGTTTCATTGTTTGTTGTCTCTCTCAATTGTGTCAATAAGTCAATGATTGTAAACAAAATACATTGGGAATTGAAAGTAATAAAAGGTATTTTATATGTTCATTTATTATGATACTAAACGTTATAATTGGAAATTAAATCAATTACAGTCATATTTTAATTATCTTCATTGTTCATTGTATTCAAATAACACTTTGACTTTAAAATTTTCAGACGTTTCATTAGCAAATGCTTTTCGCAAATAAAATTTTTAGAAGGCTCTCGTTAGTTCACTTTTTATTGAGAGTGTTTTATTTTATTTTGTATTTTTTGTGTATCTTCTTTTTTAAGTTCGTCTACCTTTGACGAACGTCAAAGAAGAGAAAGATCCTTCATTTCGCGATTCCCGTATCAATTTATTCTCCTGGGGCATTCGCTTAGATTCAAGAAACTACACCCGACCCCTACATTCTGCTATCAATATTTAACAGCGATCGATTTTTTAACGTAATTGCGAACGTTGTTGTCGCATCTTGTTTCTATGGAGTTAAAGTACGAGACAATCTATTTGCTTGAACACCATACTTTTTCCTCAAGTTTCTCAGTCATCTTTCACTCGTCTTGGATTGCAGCCAGCAGCGTATAATCCGCGTTTTTAAATTAAGAATTTATGGTAAAACTTTTGTTCTGCTCAGTATATCAAAATGCGCTGCTATAATGAATGTTTTGACGAGATTTGAAATTCAGATTTTGTTAAAAAGTGGAATTAAGATGTCTGTTTCGTGAATTAAAAGTAATACGTAATATTCTAACGTTTTTTTTTTTTTTTTAAATCAGCTTTGGCTTAATAAAGTTTGGTGTTCATAATTAAAGTGTGTATTATATATAATATAAAAACAGTTAGTTAATGAAAGAAAGATTAAAACATACTTTGTGCTAACAACTCTGAAAAAAAAAAAAAAATGTTCAAGTACAGTTTTATTATTTGTGATTTAGCAAAACCGTTAATTGCAGGGGTTCTCTTTCTCTCTGCATTCGAGCTTGTGGCTTTTGTAATAACTATTTCCTTTTTTGATTTTCTGTTATTTATGTAAACGGTTGGAATTGTGGGACTATTGTCTGGAATTGTGTATGCAGAACATATGCATTCAACTTGAGAGAACAGAAATAATATACTTTGATAATAGCGATTATCGATTCGTTATATTACTTGCAGATGACTGGCGTCAAGCGACCCTCGCCGGAGCCAGCCGACACGAGCAAGACACAGAAAAAACCGAAGGCACAAAAGAAGAAGAAAAAGAGAGATCCCAACGAACCACAAAAGTAAGTTTCATGTATTTACGTTCTTGCGGTTTTTTCTACGGCTCCGCGACATTAAAATCAATTTACAACAATTGCAAAGATACTGATTTTAAATCATTATTATACATTTATTTATTTGATTTCAAATGCTTTTATTTGCTTCATTCTTTAATATTGTTGATTATTATTATAAATAGATTTATTTCGAAATCACACATTGTCGGTTTAATTATTGGAATGAAATATCTTAATTTGCAAAGCGATCATTATCTGCTCTATGATAAATTGTAGTGGAATTAAAATGTAATGGCAATAATTCAATATAATGGGCGAACGTTTAATCATTTTGAATAACGGCGCCAGTTTAGGGTTCCCGCGAAAAAAAGACTGAAAGGGACGGTTTGTCCGTTAGTCCCTTGGAAGGTACGCAGAAGACCAGTTGCGTATTAAATCAACGTTAGTTTTCTTGTTAAAACAAGTACGTTTTTGCATTAAATTTTGATGAGATATGGGTCATGTTAATTCATCATAAAAGTGTTGTGCTTTGTGTATATAAAAAGTAATTTATCAGCAACTGCGACGAAGAATAATTGCAAAAACATCTTGCCGTGTCTGTGTGCTGATATTATAATAACAAATTGCACCTTATGCATTGAGCAAACATTACAACTTTTCTATTAAACTTTTAATGGTGAATGCGTTTGCTTTACATTGAAGCATAAAGTGGATGTTGTACATATTTGTGTTTCTTGGATAATAACATAATAAATTTTAATTAATTACAAAACATTTTATTCGATCTTTTGTTTTTAACGTTACAATATTTTTCGTGTAAAATATTTCATCGTTAAAGTTTCTGTGTCCGTGCGCTATTATTATTTATGAATTTAATTAATCGTTCGGTTATTAAAGAGAAAGTAGAAAATACTTGTAATAATTAAATACGGTACATCGGAAAAATTAAATTATAACAAAAATAATGAAAGATAATAATATATAATATTCTAATAAGAATTCATCTGAACAGAAGAAGTGGCTATCTCAGAAACACGTTCTTCGGACAATGTAATTCGTATGGAAGACATACTTCATCCCGAGATAGCCTGTTCTTCTGCTCAAGTTGTTTCTGATTATAAATTTCAAACTTTACTTATACATTACTTATTCCAGTCTAAAAATAATTTTAACTCGTTAACTGAATTGCCAGTGTGAGAAATATTTGCATAATTATGAACGTCGTCTATTCTTTCTACGTGAATAGAAAAGAACAATAAATTATTGTGACTATGCGACAATGTTGTTAAGTAAATAACGTTGTATGTACCTCTGCCGTATGGTAATATGGTCTAAAGGAAAGGCGTAAATTATTGCCCCCGTGAATTGGCAATTACAGTTATTGTAGCTACGTCGTCGGGATAGGAATTGGGTCCAGCAGTAGGAACAACGGATGATGCACGAGGGATATTGTGAGAGGTGGGCATTACACCGTTTGCGGGAAATAGCGATGGTACTATCAACCCCCATACATTTATATACAATATATACGTTGATGTATATATAAAACTATCTGTATGTATAATGCAATCATATGTATATATATGTATATATATACGTACACTCAGGATGGTACAATAGTTGAGAGTTACATGGTTATGGTCGGATTAGCGATAGCTAGTTGCGCGATAAATCTTGCATCTATGCGTTGCATTCAAGTTGAGACAAAGAAATATGTACCTGTATTTACGCATTGTTTGTACTTACAGAAAGCTTTTCATGGATCATAATACCGTCCTTGACTGCAAACGTGTCCATTCATCCCATGTTTAGTTTAACGACGAGAGATCGACCATAACAGTCCAGAATCATTTTAAGTGCATACTTGCAAACAATTTAAGGCTCACTCGAATCTCGACTATTTCAACAAAATACGACCACATAAATTTTTATGATACCATTGAAATTGTTTCTGAATTTAATCAATGTCGCAAGACAATGTTTAGATACTCATGAAAATATTAATTAAAAATGTAATTAGAGAACAACATTAATAGAGTTGGGGCTCTTGGGCTTTATACCACGAGCGACATGGAATGCAATGTTTTTATTTCATTCGGAGATTTATCTTATTTGTTACATTACATCTTTTATCATTTTCATTACTACTTTGCCGTATTAAATTACAAGAAATAGCAATAATTTTAATGTAATTTTGTTTATTACATTCGAATGCATTTGCAGACATTTGTCAACATTTTATTAATAACAATTATTGATTAACAATATATAAATATTATATTCTATATGCTCCTCTTATTTCAGTTCAATTAAAATTAAATTCGAATGATACGCATTTTTAAATATTATTCAATTTCTCTGTTTAATTTAGAATTTATTTTATCATTTATAAATACTGTAAACGAGTAAATTATTTAATATTCATATCGCATTTAAAAGCATTCCTGTTAAATCATTATCTTTTAATAAAACGATTCAATTACATTACATCTCTTAATGAAATGTGCAATGTGCTTACTTTAATGCACAGTAATACATTTTTCTAAAGTCAATAACGATAATTTATAAAATTATTATTTTGTTTCAAAATATTTTAACAACTTCACAAAATATTCTTTAAAAGACCTATACCTTAAGGTATTTCTTTGGTTTATTTGGTGTAAAAATAAAAGTGAAGGCCTTACTTTAAATACAAGCAATCTACAAAAGACATTTACGCGTACATATTTTATCTATAAAATATACAATGTACGTGTCAAAAAAAAAAAAAAAATACAAAAAAAAACAACACAAATATGTACAACTGAAAGGAGAAAAGAAAATGCGAAAACATTGTTACCATAAGGTCCGACAGTCAAGGATTGTCTCATACATTGAAAGCAACCGGAAACACTTCCGGTCTACCACATAATATCTTAACGTTTCATGTAAATTGCAGTTCCAATAAATATCTTTGCTTTACAATTTGCAGACCTGTCTCGGCGTATGCCCTATTCTTCAGGGACACCCAAGCTGCAATTAAAGGACAAAATCCAAACGCAAGCTTCGGCGAAGTTTCCAAAATTGTGGCTTCCATGTGGGATGCTCTGGATAGTGAACATAAAGATGTGAGTACTAATATATATATATATATATTTTAATTAAAATCAACCGAAGACAATCTTTTCTTTTTAAAAAGTGTATTGGCGAAATTAAATTGAAATTATAACGTCGAAACGAACCGTATTTTAATTAAGTACGAAATCACTTTTAGAAGGTATTACTTTAATTATACAAAATACACAAATTATTAATGATGAACTTAATATTTTATTTTCTTATTTGTTAATGGCAAATTATGTTAGCTTACAAAGTCCGTAGAGCGTATAAACTTAAACTTGAAACAATATGTATATTAGAATCGACCTTATTTCATGTACCTAATTATTATTTGTAATGCATGCAAAATGTAAATTCTGCCGAACAATTGACACAATTTGTAGCACATGACGTTTAAAATTCCATTCTGCTTCGTAATTTACTTTAAAGCGTCTTATAAAACTTTGATTATTTTATAAATTAAGTCCGCGTATTTACGTCTGCAAAATTTCAAAGTAGGTTAACGACTATTTAAAAGAGAAAATTTGTTTTGAAGTTCATTAATTTTCTCACTGCTTTGTCCGAGGAATTCATATTTTTTACATTTTTGATCAAGAACGCTCGTTCCTTGCTATTTAAACAAGAGATCAGAAAAGAAATGAACTTAAAACGTTTCTCATTATTATGCTCGCTAAAAATAAAACACAACACTTTATAATATAACAAGGAATATTTTATTATATTTTACTGTTTCTCATTTAAAAAGTTTCCAATTAAGAACTTTTGCACAGGCATTTAAACTTTTATTTCCTCGTTCAAGCATTAACGTTGAATTATTTTCTGAATCATTTTCTCTGAAACAGTTTATCAGCTCTGATATTATAGAAGTGATTTATAATTGTGAATTGTGTGATTAAGATGATTAAAATATATATAAATCAGAGTTTAAAAGTAAGCTGCTCCAAAATACAATGTTGACCTAGCTTCAAATCACCTCGCTTGGACGTTGATAAAGCGGTCTAAGCATAAATCGTCCAGCGAAGGATCGCCAGTGTTATCGTATACATATAAATAAATAACACGACGTTACTGCGATAACGCAGCATTAATAATTGGTAATTAGATCCGATGGAGTTATGGCCTGCAGTTAAGGTTTTTCAGTATACGTATTCGTCGCCGTCGATAACGGCAAAATAGATTATTGTTATTTTCAGGGCAGGTGATAACGCCAAATGCTCCTTCATTATAATACTTTATCGACACGCCCTCATTTATCAATAACAAACATTGCAATGGCGAAACGATAAATCTTCGCGAAAGGATGTAATTCTGAAATAACTAATTTTTCCATTAAATTTAAAAAAAGGGGAGAAAATGAATTTACATGTTCTAATAGAACTACTCTTCTTATAGAAATTTCACTCGCATAAAATATCATTCGAGTATATATGCGAGCGTTATCAATCGATAGCGTTGATTTTCCGAAACCATAATTTAAAGCAAATTATCTTTGATGCAATTAAAATGCTAACAGCATAACTTTTTGCTCGACAAACTTTAAACGTATAATTAAACTATCGCAACTGTCCTCTGAGTCCCAAATTTAATACGATTAGCCTAGCTGTATCAAAACTTAGTTCACTACATTGTGGTTATCCAACCCCACAACTAACTCTCCGCTCCATCGGTTCATAACACAATTTCCGCTAAATTGAAAATTCATCTCAAAATTTAATTGTATATTTCATCCAAACTTCTTTTCTATCTCTCTCTCTCTCTAGATTATATTCGACACGCATGCAGAAGAAGGAATCTCTCGCAAAATATCGCTGACTTAATAAGCAGGCTCCGTCGGCTGCCAATAAAGCGTAAAAATGTGCAATCTTCATCGGGCGCATAAAAATGCCAAACAAACTTAAAATGTTTGTCTTAAACCAAAAGAACGTCATTCCATAAAACGCTTCACCGTATAATTTGCCGAAGTTAAATCACAAATGTATTAAAATAAATGACAGCGCAGGGAGTTTTGCGCGCCCGCGCGAAATAAGCGCTGTTCGAAAATTGATGAAAAAGAAAAGAAACGAAAAAAAATAAGCAACAACTACAACGCCCCGCTGTAAACTCACAAAGCTTCTAAGAAGAGGCGTATGAAAATAATGTATTTAAATTCAACGGCGTATCGTGAAAATACACGTATCGAGTTGCAATGGAACGGGGATAGGGAAGGGTTACGTCTCAATAAGATTTTTCTCGTCGGGATAAAAATCGAGTCACGCCTCGAATGTACGCTTAATGATTGATTATAACACCGGCGCTGTGAGCTTGCATAATGTCTGGCCCACTTTATCGCGCTTTCATCTCATCCCAAAGGTCTCTATCTTTTGCTATCTGCCAACTGGTAAGGCAAACACCACAGACAACCAATTGGTGGGGTGACTTTATTACCTCACCATTCCAGCAATTTACGAGTAGCACAACGATCTACTTCTTCGTTTTTTTTTTTTCTGTTTCTTTTTTTTTTTTCTTCTTCTTTTTTGCCAGCACGTGAATTGCTATTTATATAACGATTTCAATCCATCTCCGCGAGCGTCGATCATCGACGAGAGGCTATTTTGTAATGTCGCCTGTATTGATTCGAAAAGCAATAAACGTCGATGAGATAATATTTTCATTTCCTGCTACAACTTGAACCACTTTTGTTCGATGCTGTTGTTATTATTTTCTCAATTCCTCAGGATGGAATTATGATTAGGATTGGTGTTTTCGCTGCTTTTTGCAACTGTTCTTGTGAGCGGTTTTAATAATGTTGGAATGATTCAGAGAGGAAGAAAAAAATAATAATGATAATATTCGGCGTGTAGAGAAATAAGCTAAGCTAACGGAGATGGATACATTTTTAGTTGGGTCGATGACTTCGCTTTTACTTAGCAGGAACGACAAGTTTAAAAATAGTCAAGTAGTCAAAGAGTTAAGGTAAATAATGCGTAATGCTTGAATTGAAATAAAGATAACATTATGATAATTGCGAAGAATGTTTTCGCAATGTTGCAATCGAACGGGGGTATTCTCGATTTGTTTTCTTGATAACTTTGAATTCTTATATAAACTCCTTCGGATGTGGAACATTTATAAACATTATTGTTTAAACAGGAAATAATCTTCACTTTGTATTAACTGAAAAATTTTTAGTTAATCATAGTAAGTAAGATTCAGTTTGTCCTAAATAAAAATAATGGGGAATTGCCATTCGATTATACCGTCGATACAAATAGTTTAATAGTTTTTTTAGTTCCTTAGTATAATCGATTTGTTTTTATAAATGATTTCATTTTACATTAAAGAATGGAAAACTTTATATTGGTAGCATTTTTGAACGAATGATAAACAGTTGCTTCTGTTTAAGTATTAATTCAGACATGAATCGTGTTAAGGATTTATTTTCGGAAGAATCATTGTAATCAGTTTGACTAAATAATTAGTGACGCCTATAATCTGAAGGTATTTTTGAATAGAATTAATGGATTGAATAGGTGTGTTGATTGAATAATATTTGCTTAATAATATTGTTGTATTGATGTTAATCAGTCAACTGTAACGAATAAATATACATTGAATAGAATTGATTTTACATACGCAATGTGGATTGAGTTAGTAAACGCAATGTGGTCTAATACGAGTTAGTCGATGGTGTATAACCAATAAGACTGATATTAATTGAAATTACAGGTCAAAAGCGTAAAACGACTCTTTGAAAAGCTTCTGTAAATAAATTACAAAATTCCACGTGTAAAAAAAAATGTCTATTCACGTCGCAGGCCATAATTTCATAAAGATAAATATTGCTTTATAGAATTCTAAAACCACATAAGCGAAGTTTCCGTCCACAAACATTACACAGCTGTTGCCAGATTGAAATTATACTGTAAACGATTACTTATTCAAAGTAAATTTTCGATATTTCAAAACGTCTCAAATTTCCAAAGTTATGATGACTTAAAATAAACATTTACGTGGAAAACTTGAAGCAAAGCTAAATTACATCAACTCACGTTGCATTAATATTTGAAAAGTAAATAATTGACTGGCGTTTAATTAAACTTGTGTTTATGAGTTTCTTAATAAAATAATAATTGCAAATACCGTGTCAAACGTAAAATCAATACCCTGACGCAATAATATTTTTTAACGACGAACAAGAGATATATCTTTTGTGCTGAGAGGAATAACTAGGGAACGAAAAACGTTATTTAACGGTGCAATAAATAATTACGTTCCAATGTAATCACGATTGTTTTCCCATTACACTTCCATAAAACATCATCAAGATACAAATCCATTTCACTATAAAACCAATGCCTTCCTCTAGCAAAAGCAAAATATAAATGAATATTCACCTTTTCTCGAAATAGCCCATTAATCAATCGCGCTTATGTATCTCGGAATGAATAATGGGAAACCGTAGATTCTTGCTGGTAATTTTCAAACATAAAATTTGTAGCAGGGCATTTCTTGATTACGCGCCAAGCAAAACTAGTCGAGGCTCCCTCAGCTTTAATGATACATCATTGTTATGATTTTTAATCTTTTATAATTCTTACTACAATTATGTAAACCTGTTACTGCTCGGACAACTTTAAAAACACTACTCAACATACCCTTTGTAAAATTTACCTATTCTTATATTTCAATGATTATTTATTATATTTAAATTTAATTCTAATTCAAGTTTTCAAAAAAAAAAAAAATGATTCTCATTTATACAAAAAAAAAAAAAATATATTAATTTACATGGAAAATAATCAGAGCATTTAGATAACGATCTAAATTAGTCAATAAACATTATACTATGTTTGAAACAAATAATCCAGTTGATTAATTTAATTATATGTTGTAAATTGTTAATTAAACACTCAAAATATTTATTCAATTAATCCCGCATAACTCAATGTATTGTAAAAATTGGTAATATTCTTCTTATGGAAGTTACGTCATTTCTTCTTACAATGAACAGAGAACTAGTGTTTCTCATCTATCAGCAAATAAATAGAATCAATGTTTCTTGAATGTTCGTTTAAAATACTCACATTTAACATGAATGGCATATTGATGAAACTTTCCATATTTGCAGACATACGATTAGAAATCCCTTTATAAGTTGAAATAATGCAAAACAAAAAGTTTAATACAAAAATGGAAATAAATTACATTATGACATATATGATTGTTTAAAAAATTGTTATCTTATTACCTTCTTATTTTCCGTATATCAAAGAGAATGTCATTTCTAACAAATAAATAAATCATATGTACTTTGAGGATGATAATGATGTTTCATATATGATTCTATAGACGTCTGTGTACAGTCAATAGTACACCAATCTTCCATCAATATTGAATTTATCCATTTCCTATTAATGTTTCCACATTGAAGCAAGAATGATTCACATTATTTCTATTCAGTTCTATATGTTTTTGACCGGTAGAAATAAGATTTTTTCCATCCATTTCTCAGCTTGTTAACTTGAAATAAAAATATCTTGTTAATAAATTTGGAATACCTTAATATTGAGTGATGTAAACCAGAAAACGAAACTGTGTATCAATTAAGGAATTCTAAGTAATCAAACATTTGAAATTAATTAAAGAAAATTCACTTGTAGGATTAGGAAATATAATTTGCAAATAAAAAAATTATTAATGTGAAATTAAGAGTGAATTACTGCTTTTAATTAGATACAAAGTTAAACTATTTCTTTTCAAATGACAACTGGTATTGGCAATGTTGATTTGAAAGCAGAATGATTTATAGTGACTCCAGCATGTGCAAATTATTGTCAGCTTAATACATATGCATATTAACTTTGTTGCAATATTCATAATGCTTGAGTCAGCTATTAAGTAAAACTAACAAAACTCATAAATTCACTTACAACAACAATTTAAAATGCATTCCTATGCAAGCTAAAATAAAACAAGATTGATTATTTGAAACATTGTTCTGTGAGTTGGATATTTCGATTCTAAGATAAATCCATTTAACATTGTAGTCATTCCGGAGAAAAAACGTTTATAAATTAGACGCTAAGCAAATAAAAAGTGGGATTATGTGATCACAAACATGAAAGGGGACGCAAAAACTTGACTCGACTGGTATTTACATCCGCATAACATAATGAAAGAATAATGTTTGGCAATTGGTTCGTTAATGATCGATAAATTTCGTATTGATTAGATGGAATGACATTAATTAATTTGGAAATAAATCTCAGAGGAAGACAAGTTGTTCTTATACATATATATTAAAATTGAATTGAACTTAAATTCAAACCCGAACAGAAATATTGATCCATCCACCGAGTTGAAATAAAGTAGTACGTAGTCTGAAAACAAAGTGAAAAATTTTTAATTAAAATTACTTGGCAAAAGAATCCAAGTAAAAGTATTCGTTACAGAATATCAACAAATTAAATGTAAACATTTTCAGACAAAGTTTAAACACGCCACTTCATATTTGTGCGAGTTTCCCGACGATGTTTTATGCAATATTTTTGCGTTTGTTAACAAAGTTGAGTTCATATTAAAGTTGAGTTACATAATAACTAAACAAACGTCATGGTATATTTATTTTTACGCTTTATTGATATGTTTCAATAATAACCGACAGAAACATCGTACATGCGATTGAATTTAATGGAAAGTTATAATCTACTTATTACCGATGAAATAAATGGATTACTAATATAGATTTTCCATGGCTCTCGAATGGACACAGTCAATCTTATGGGCAGGTCAATGCGCCTTCTGTAATGACCTCACAAATCTTCCTATACCGCACAAGTGCATTCTATTACAATGTCTAAAAACGCACAAATTAATTCTGTTACATTGAACTCTCCCTAACTTAATCGCAAGGGGAATGGAATATTTTACCAATCGTAGGAGGTTTCATATTACAAAGCATATATTTCAACATAAAGAAATGGAAGAAATTTAATTTCATATCGTAGATTTTATCTGAGGCAATTGATATCTCAACATCTTTTTTTTTCTATTCCTTTGTTCCAGGTTTATAAGAAGAAAACTGAAGCAGCTAAGAAAGAATACTTGAAAGCACTTGCAGCTTATAGAGCGTCTTTAGTAAGTAAAGGGGGTGAAAACGAACAACAGCAGCAACAACAGCAACAACAACCACCGCAGCCCCAACAACAAGTACAATACGGAGGGTACAGCGGAGGCTATGGTGGTACTGGTCCACCAGGTAACGTGGCTTATCAAGTTTACAGTCCACAGTCTCATCAACCCCCTTCACCTCAACAACAACAACAGATGAGCATTAAAAAATCTCCTCATCATCTGGCACAAATGCAGCCTAATCCTCAACAGCAGCAGCAGGTATTGTTATTATTATTATTTTATTCAAGACAATCATATAATTACATCCTTATGAACAAAAAATGGAAAGAAGCTTTTCCGCAAAATCATGATGACTAATACATTCATTGTGATTATTTGAAAACTTTTTTGCATTTTCTGAATGAAATAATTTCATTTATCAATTAGTATAAGCCAGTTATTATTCGATTATTGCAAAATGACAACGGATCAAATTCAATTTTATCAGTAAAAAATACATAATAATTTCATTTGGTTCGAAAATAATTCTTTAATTAAATTACTTTGAAGCACGTTCTTTGCAGACAACGCGGTTAAAGTTTCATTATTAAATGCATTGACGTAGATTAATATGTAATACAAAAAAAATATTTTATTAAATTTCATCTTACGCGAAGAATAATAAAATAACAAAGCGTACGAAAGAAACGGAAAATAGAGGGGAAAAAAGTATAAAAGTAAAAAAAAGAAACGTAATTATCGCTTACGTGCGAATGATTCGTTTTCGCGAGCATCGCGTAATAATGCGCTAGTGAAGTTATAGCGTAAGCGTTTAGTATTTCGACGAGTTGGTACTAATTAACATAGCAATCGAGAGCCAATGAATAATTCAATAGTAATGTGTCAATCACCGCCTCTTTTACATCTCGTTGGCAAGCGCTGTAACTCAGAATCGAAAATTTCAAAGTCGGATGTAATTTTGAAATATGCAATTTACGAGATAGCAGTCATCATGACAATGGGGACAACTTGACAGTTAACATCCAATGTTTTCTTTTCCATGTAATATATTCTATGATTGAGTCTAACTTTAACGTTGCAAAGAATCTCTTAAACAGACTGACAAACATGTTTCAGGGTTTAATGGGCAACCCTATGGCACCGCCACCACCTCCTATGACACAACAGCATATGCAGCAACAAGTCCCTCAGCAACAATACATGCAGCAGGTCAGTGAACTTTGCTTTGACTATACTTTCAACGAATGTTGACTTAGGCTTCATCAAATCCGTGACTACTCAAAGGAAATGTTATTTTGCACAAACTTCATCTAACTAAAACGCATTTATATAAGAGTACAAACTTTTGTTTTTTTTTTTGTTTTTTATTTTATCAAATTAAAAGATAAAAAGAAAAAAAGTAATATAACTTTGTTTAATATTTGCAGTTTAAAAAACTTATGTTACGTTAAAAATCAACAGTTAAATGTTCATTGCTGGCAATAAATAACAGTTCATGAGTTAGTTAAGCAATGTTCGAATTTTAGATGTCGAGAACAATCATCATAAATGAAATTCATGTGAAACAGTGAATTGTAAATTACACTAATTCAATGCATATCATAACCAGATATAAATTTAAAAATACTTATGTAAGATTTTTATTACTACTACTAAATTTTGCAAACATTTTATTTTTATTTTATTTTACGTTTTTCATAATTCCATTATATAAGTTCTCAAACATTTTTTATTATTATTATTATTATTATTATTATTATTAAATTGCAAATGAATAATGCATT
>JABFQA010001189.1:0-14675 GCA_022817065.1 Probaryconus sp. ZL-2020 | reverse complement strand
CTTGAAATGTATTACGAAAGTTGTTGGCACTACTCATTCTCAGAAAATATATTAAAATATAAAAATTACTTTTTACACAACTTTTTTTTCAGAATTATTGAGTATTATAAAATCAACAAATGCGATAATTAAATTTCTTAAATAACAGTAATAAAACATAATTTTTTATTTGAAAGAAGGAAAACGTTTAAAAAGTCGAACTAAAAATCCCGTAACATTCAAAATTAATTTTTCGAAAAAATTGAAGATCGTTGCTAAAGATTTTTGTTAAGAAATTATTTTTACAAGACACATTCAGTTTGTATTTTAAATAAATAATGAACTATTTCTGTTTTCAGATGAGGACGGATCACACAAAGCTGTCCCACTGTCGAGGTTGGTTTCGAATAATCAGTGGAATCAAACAAGTCAGGAAAGCCAACCAAACGAACGGCAAACGATAATAGCCGAAGCGAGTCCTCAAGTGACTTCCGGCCAGGTACGAAACACAGGAGACGAGGCTTTCGTTCGTAATTCCGGGCAAACAATTGCCCCGGAATACAGGATGCCACCTTTGTACGGCGAGGAGCAGAGTTCGAATAAGATTCAGCAAGCAAATAACTTGCAGACGCACAGTAACAAATTTCCGGTGTGTGATTCGTTACTGTTTTTTTCATTTTTTTCATTTTTTTTTTCCCCTATACATTTACATTTATCTGCTCACTTCTTTTTGAATGCATTAAAAATGATACAAAGACTTTTCACTCTAAATAAAAAATTCATTAAAAACTTTTTCTTTGGGCACTGTTTTAATTTGTTTCTCGTAAAAGTATGATCATTCCAACTTAATATTTTATTAAAAAAGAGAAAAATGGTTTTTAAATTGGTAAATAATATATTATTTTTTTGTTGGAATTAATATTGAAATTGGTTATAAATATTTTAACGTTCACTACAAAAGTTTTGATGTTAAAAATAATGCCTTGTACAATTTATTTCTCTAACTACGAAAAGAAAATGAAATCATTCAGTTAACGATGATATCGTAAACTGAATAATAATCGTTTTAAAGTTTATGATAATAACATTTAGTTTTACGAGATCAGAGTTAATTTAACGTATTCATTTTCTCAGTCCACAATATAACATTGTTGCATATTATACTGAAATATATATATTATTACACAAATTGATTAATTTAATTACATCACTATGTGCTTTAGTACTCTTTACCAAAGAGATAAAACGGAACAAAATGTACAAATATCAAATTTTGCTAATTTTATTATGCATTAGCACAGAACATTTAAAATAACTTATACTTAAGGAAATTAAAACAATATAAAATGTGATCACAATGTGAGTACTCAGATAACCAATAAATTCCGTGCCATGAAATAGTATATAAAAATTGAAAAATATTCATAAATATGCATGTTTGCTCAAGGATTTTCATCCATATTCAGCTCCGTACTATATGTATTTTAATGAATTGGTTACTTTTTTAATTGAAATTCCTAAGTTCGAATCCTAATTTATTGTTACGCTAATTAAACAAGTCTATAGAAAATCCCTTTCGTCATTTTTACAACATAGCTGAAGTTTACTCAACTGCGTCTAATTGAATGAAATTATTTTGCGTTAATTAAGCGAGCAAATTTTTGTCTTATTTTCTCTAGAATAGATTTTCATAAAATAGTACAGTGCTTTTTTGCTTCTTTATCTTCTTTTTGATTTCTAAAACTATACAATGGCGTGCAAATAAAACGGTGCTCCTCTTTTCATTTTTTTTTTTTTTTTTGTGATCCCAACGTAACGCAAGTAGTCAAACGTGACGAATTACAATCACGTGTACGTAATCGTTTATTACGAGTTACAGTTGATCACATTCTAACATAATCATATATCATAATGCATAACGCAGTCATGAAAATAATTGACCGCGCGAGATTAATCGAATATCACACACGAGTACACATAACTGTGCATATAAATGAAAAAAAAAAAAAAAAAATGTTCTTTTCGAATGAAGTTAGTTTGTTCTTCAGTCAGAAAACTCGTCAGTTTTCATCGCAATGATGAAAAGACTTTGTGATTTTTCTATATGCCCATCAATTCCTTTTGTATGTTAATTAGGTAACACTTGATTGTAAAAAAAAATCGGTTTTGTGTGTTAATTGTGCGTGACTTTCTGTTTTACTAACTAAATCGATTGGGATCTCTTGAAAGTACGTCGTCATAAACATACATCTATTCCGTATTCGATATTGCCTTACTTTGAGCAATATGCATTGCACTTTTGTGAAATTTTCTGTAACAGTTCATTGTACGCATAGACATAGCCCTTGGGAATATTCTCAGAGGCCCGCTTAAGACAAAGGGGCTCGAGCTCGCGCGTGTGTGTACCGTTTACCGGAAACGCCGTGGCTACGATGGGCGTTTGGATACATCACTTTTCCTCGCTCGAAGAGAATCGCAATCCTTGATTATTTACTACGGCGCAAATAATTTTCATCTCTCACTACAGATCAGATTAGATTACAACGTTGCCCCTCCCTATCTCAAAATTGTTTCATTCATTTAAGATACTAATGATCTTATGCACTATAAATTTCTCGATTATAATTTTAATGATTTTCATGTACTTAATTGGAACTCTGTTATTACCATGTGATTCGCAATGACTCGGAGAATGTGATTTTTTTCAAAGCTCATTTGCATAGTAAAAGTTTCAAATTGACTTATGAACATAAAAGTATTCAATCTGCGTACCGTTATTCTTTGTCGTTAAATAAAGAGCATCAGATAACGTTGAGAATTTTTAAAGAATAATGACAGAAAACTAGTTGCGTTATTAGAGAATCGTTTGAAGCATGCCATTCTGAAACTTTGCACACAGAAGAGTACGTTGCAACACTTAACTCAAGAGCTTAAGAGTTAAGTCTTAAACCATTTACATGCTAAAACACCTAGCTTCAAATTTTCCTGACCACTAATCATGACTCCACCACTATCTTTATTTTTTATCTTACATTAGTATTCGTACAGTCATACAGCAAATGGTATCTTTGCGAATGGTATATCTTACGCGTATGTTTTTTCTTTTTCTTGAACATTTTAAATAAATTAAATTTTGTTAGTTTCGGATGAAATTTAATTCAAAGGATTACAATGCTTATAGATTGAACGCGATACGGGGGTATCGGTGAGCGAAAAAAATTCCAAGATACCCATTATCCACGAGTACAAGCAAAGAAGTGCAGGAAGAGCTGCAATTGCACCGGATGTCCCGATCAAGCAACAGGCCTGGATACAGGAGGTAACATCGTATAGTCCTATTGTAAACTAGTTTCCATCATTTCCTTGCATCGCGTAAGAATTCAAATCATATGTAATTCTATATGTAGGTTACAATTCCATTTTTGTCAATAATGCTCATTGTTTTTTACGTCTCTCTATGATGAAATATAAAATGATTGTATAACATTATCATACTTAAATTGCAGTTTTTAAAAGTGAAGCTGAATACATGTAATTTGAATTCTCTCAACTTGGTATATTTCATAATATTAAAAAAGAAACTTTTACTTGGTATTTCATAAATGCAACATATATTTTTTGATTTTTAAAAATTCACTCATTTACTTAATTCAATACAAATTTAGGTTGAAGCTATAAATTAACAAAAATGTTTACGAGGATATAATCAAAAGAAGAATTTCGTTCGTACAATTTCCTTATTCGCAAAAAATACATTATATACATATATATAATTTATTACGTAAAAGACGCTGTGGTGAATGTAATGTACTTATTATTAGTGAAATTACTCCTGGATAGAGTCATTAATAAGTCAGGTTTAGATGATTTAACAGCAATGAAATTCAAGTTTAATGGTCGATCAGTTACGACACTTGGGCCGTGCATTAATTCGCGTTTAAAAGTCAGAAGCGACGAAATTTTAAATTATTCACATAAAACTCGTAAATACCAGTACCCGAATAATATGGAAATGTCTAATCGTAATGCCTTGTCATAAATTCGATTCGGCTAATTAAATATGATGCCTCAATAAAATCATACTCACTCCAAATATAATGTACAACACATCAGAGTTTGGATATTTTCGTTATTGAAAAAAGTATAAAAGTTGTATAAAAATTTATCAACGAATAATTCAAAAAACTTTTTATATCAAATAACGAATGTTTCGAAATGACAAAATAATAAACTTAAAATGGTGTATTGCAGTAATAAAGTAGTATGCGTGTATAAAGTGTTATCTTTCATTCATAGGGAATTCAATTAAATTTCAGTTTATTAACTACTAAATTATTTCTGTTATTCAATTCAAGTACGTCGTACTGAGTGTATAACTTTTTTCAGTCTTATACTTTCAACTCCGGGTTGATACCAAAACCTACTTTACGAGAGATGAATCACCGGAAGAATATCGCGGATTTTTCTCAAACTTGATCTTCGTCTTAATTTAACCAGCAAAGGAAAAATAAAATACATTTTTTACTTTTAATTTTTTTTCTTTTTCTACACACAATAAGGAACGTATTTCTAAAATTAGTATCCTTAAACGTATGGTCATTGTGTCACTAGAAATAATCTTTTAAAATGCATTAACTTCGTTGTACCGAAAAACTGCTATTATTATTATTATTATTTATTCGTTAAATGATGTAGCATAACATAAGTAATCGCCCTTTTCATTAAACTCGTTCTTTAAAATCCTAACCAAAGACCATGTAAAGAATTTAAAAGATGATATTAACTGAGTTGCGTGGTTTTGAAGAAAGGATGCTTTTGGAATATCAACGCCCACTCGTACTTGTTTGTGATGCTTGTTTGAGGATTGCGGCACGCAACATGCATAACGGAAAAGCTCATTTCGTGAATTACGATCGTCTTTGAAGACATCAATTCCTCGTATCAGAAATAAAAGACACAAAAAAATGTGAATAAAACTTTTGCGATAAATTTTACTTTTAGGTAAATATCAATATTCCGCAGCGCGAATCTTTGTAGAATATCATAAAAGAATCTGAATTACACAAAACCTTGATTCTAATGCAACATTTACAAAATCTGCGCTAATGATCAAAGTACCGTACAGCGGCGATTCAATTACGCGAACAGAAACAATATACACCCAGCGCGTACAACGTCCTTTTTCACATTCGTCTCGGATCGAGAAATATCGAAATGAAAAAGTTGCTCCTAATGCAGAGCAGTATTTGATTCGCAGTATATATAATTTTGTTCCCCATACTATACCATTACCATTAATAAATCTGCGCCTCGATGCACCTCGATACGCTTTAGCATCGGCGATAATAACTTCCCCCTGAACAATTTTGCACGTACGTTTTCTTAAATAACTAAGTATATTGTAATTATCATTGTCGATACGATTTAGACTTAGATATTATTTAGACATACATACGTACATAAAAGTAAACTAGAGTATTTTAAAAATCTGAAAATTATCATTGTAGTTGTTGTTATTATTTATTTATTTATTCACAAAAAGTAAGTGAATTGTAAAATTTCATTTATATTAAAAAACAAATAAAGAATGAAATATTCTTTTCAGGGTAATCCAATACATGAGCAAGACAGTCAGAATAAGGTTTTACAATCCCAAGATACTTACTCGTAAGTAAAACGTAATTTCCACATTTTGTCTATGTGAATTGTAGTGATAAGAACTGTCGGGTAAACGTGAAGCAGAATTATTCAAAACATCTTCAACAAAAGCAATTGAGTCTCGCGTAATTAAAGTCAATTAATTATACATAACATTGCATAACAATGTAAAATTGAACAGCGTTATAATGAATAACAAAATTGAACGCTAATTCCAAGTGAGCATTAATAAGCTAATTCACTTTCTAATGACAGCATTGAATGGCATTGCAATTAATTGAATTGCGAAGCAACGTGATAAATATTTAGAGGGAAGCGCGGTAATAATGATGTTGACTATTTGCATTTGGCGCAATGGAAGCTGGAGAGTCTGTTGTTTTCATGAAATGATAACTGAATTGCTTAATATAGCGCTACGCCGGGAGGTGCGGTGCCAAGAGGTTTGTCAAAGGGTGAAGAAGACAGAACAAAGACTCTGTCAAGGACCTACCACACGATTAAGGATATGATCTCTAGCCGCTTTGGCCCGAGTCGCAAAGAGGTTGAACCCGAGCCAGAAGCATCTTTGAATAATGTTAACGGTGAATTGCGCAAATCCACCAAGAGCGTAGACGACGATGATGCAAAGAAGAAAGATGGAATTTATGGCAAGCCACGAAATCCAGAGACGGCTATAAACATGCAACAGTACCCTAAAAACACTTATGGTAACTTTTACCATTAATCCTATTATATTACACTGCTCTTCATTTAAATAATGATAATTTGCAAAACTTATTACATTATAAACAAATTTTGTCGTATTTAATCACTTTGAATTAAAAATAAGGTGTCCCACTGGTTATTAATTCTCACTCGCATAAATTTTACTTTATCCAATTCCGAAAAAAAAAAAATTTGTTTCATTAATATTTGTAGACATGTTATACGTTATTTCGTAACGTGGCAAATAATAACAATAATAATAATAATAATAAAAAGTTTTAATTAAAACTAAAATACATTTTACAATCTGCAAAAAATTAAAAATTGTTTACGCAGTATTCACGTTTTCATTTATGTCACAGCCAATATGCAGACTTTCTATTTTTTGTAATATGCTTTCCTACGTAGTTTTACTAGTTTATATAAAAGCTCTTCCAAAACTCTCTACGTAATTTTTTATACAACTGCCTGTATCCCTTATATTTCTAATGTATCATCATACTAGATAGCATTTAACTTCATTATTATATTTTATTACAGATTCACAAAACTGTTTCGCTGTAAGGTAAAGTACCCAGTTTCGGTCAGAGGAAGTGGCTACTTTACCTTAATCAGTTACGATTACAAATTTATTAATTTTAACAAAATGAAGTATATAATCCAAAAAAAAAATTATTTAAATGTCGAATAGTGAGGAAATAAAGCTATAAAATTTATTAATCGTTTTAGTTGTAGACTTTAAAAAGTTATTTCTATATTGGAAATAGGCCAGTATGGTACAAATTATGGATATCAACAGAGTGCACAGCAAAACGTGCCTTTGCCTGGTCAGCTGCAATCAACAGCTCAGATTCAGCCCAGCTTGCCTGGTCAAAGTGCTCAACTCCACGTGACACATCACACCCCGCCTGGCGGGGTGCAAACGGTTCATCAGACTCAGGTGTCTGGTTTCGCTCAACCACCTGCTACTGGACAAACGACGCAAAACGTATCCAGGGACTACGTTATTCCAGGCCCTACTATCACAAGCCAACATCAAAATATACATCACCAGAGCTCTAATCAAACTCAAGTAAATCTTCTTTAACTTTTATTTAACTAAAGGCACGTTCTAAAACGAACATTAATTTTCATAAATCATATTTTAACCAAAAATATTTAGTTAATTTAATTTAGAAAATGGCAGAGACTTGAAGAACTTATTATAACAATAAAAACTCGTATTTCCTATTTTTATTTGAGAGAGAAATTTGACATCGACGCAGAACCAATAAATTCACGCTCAGAATGGATTTTATTGGACTAAATGTAATTTGCCTTGTAACGGCAATGTTAAGTGTGATTTTCAAATATCTATCATTGAATTCGTAAAATATTTTCACATTCACGTGAATATTGGTTACGATATCACAAAAAACAAAACGGTATTTATTAAATTGTGTAATGGAAAAGAGTTACAGCAATATTACGGACGAAATAATTTTGTTAATAACATTTATTTAAAAACATAAAATGTTAATTTGGAATGATTAATAGTCAAACGCTCTGCCGAACTTATCGTGACATTAACATCAATAAGAATTAAGCTAAGCAAATTCAAATCTGAACACCATTTCCTGCTAACGAACTTATCAGAGTAATTGCTTGAAACTTTAGTAATCAAGTAAGATAAGGCGAACAAATTTTCCCCGAAATTGCCATTCTCTTTGACTCAAAAGATAATCAAGACTTACAATCTGCAGAATGCGTCAGTGATGAAACACGTAATGCAGCTGCAGCAAGGGACTCAGATGCATCAAAACCAGTCAACGAATGCTAACTATCAAAGTCCTCAGCAGCTAATGCACCAAAGTCAGATGCACCAAAGTCCACGGTTCGCTCAGCAGCACGCCCAAAATATGCATCAACGTCAACTACTTCAACAGATGCACCAACAACAACAACAACAACAGCAACAAAACATCCTGAGACCACATTTCAACAGCAACTATCAGCAATATCAATCCAGACAATCGATGTCTCGATCGCAAATTGACCTGCCAAGCACCTCCCGACAAAATCAAGAAATAAGAGTCCCGGGTCAAGAAATTTATTATCATTACGCTCAAAATCAAGGCAGACCCCCGAGGTATAACATGCCCCAGGTCTACATGAAAGCAGACCCCAACCAAGAGAGCGAATTTCAACGCCGAAATTCAGGACGAGCGATCGAGAAAGCGGCCTCGCAGCCCCAACTGTCCTTCGAGGACGAGAGGACGACCGAAAACGAAATGTCTCAGAGGACTAATCCCGAGAATATGCAAAATATCGCATCGCCAATCGATAACGCCATCGACAAAGAGAGGTAAAGGACCATCAATAAACGATGTCAAATTATTGATGAAATATTTTATCTTAACAATAAATTATTATACAATTTGTTCATTACATCAGAGAGACTTTCCTTCACAATAAAATCCTTAATATTTTACCACGAGCTCGTAAATTTTTTTTTTGCACATTTTTCATAAAGGGATACTTTCAGGTATGAGATAACGGTAGAAGATCACCAGTCAGAATTTGATCGGAAAGGTTCTCAGCGTAAAGAAGACATTCGGCCGGAGACGAGTTTTGGTATTCGTCAAGAGGAAGTCAGGTCTTCGAAGAAAGATCGAAGTACCTCACAAGATACTCAAGAAGGGAACATCGTGCAAAAAAGAGTGGAGGAGTTACAGAAAAGGAATGATCACGATACGTACAAGAGCCCTAAAGACGGACACGATCTGACGGACACAAAAATTAATAGTCAAAAAAGAAATGAAGACAATACCAGGAGAGATAATAGCGGTCAGGTACTGAGTAAAGACGTGAACAAAGAATCGAGAAAAGATGAACTGGAGCACGGCATTGATCGATTAAAAATACAAAATCAAGGATCCGGCTCGGATTATGATAAGGCTGGACAAAGCTCGTCAAACGTTGACTCTGGAAGAGGTTCCGCTGTTTATTCTAGCGGTCGACGAGCAATGCCTGAGGAACAGGGTATTCAACAAGGTATGAATATTATTATCCTGTCACCTTTTTTATTATAACGTACAATTTCGTAACAATTGTTTGATTTTATACAAATTGTTATATATCATTATAATATTTGTGTTACATAATGAATGTAACATAAACAAAGAAAAGTAATTAAATCGATAGAGAGAGAGAGAGAGAGAGATAGTGATTGGTATCTAAAATAATGAATAACGCTGGAATCAATACCGCCATAAGGTCCCTTTATAAATCGGTCATTCAGCAATTGTAATCATGCGCGAAACAATTCCTTATTTCTATGGTTCTCTGTTTCTTTTTACGAAAGGTTTATTGTTGTCGCAACAGTTGTGTTTTCTCATACAAACGTTTATTAAAATATTGAAGTATAACGTATTAAACATATTAAAAGTTGAATAAAAATTCAATACATAAACTTTATCGTCGTGTGTAGTTATTATTATTTTATTATATTTTTTTTTTTGTATCATGATGCTCAGCCATTTCTGAGCATATTTCTTTTATTAAAAATAAACCTTCTTAAAAGTTTAATCACTTGAAATTATGTGGCCAGGTTTCATAGATACATTTTTTATAATTTACTTTTCTTTAAGCGACAGCTTTGAAAGACTGTGCGTTGCATTTTTCATTCGAAAGTACTTTTGACTTAAACTGACAAAAACAGAAACAAGTACAACTGCTTTAAAATTTAACAACAAACGAAACAACATTCAAATATTACGTTTGACATGAGAGTTTCTTTAAAGAAATAAAGTGGGGTTTAAAACTTATTTTACAAAGAAACTGTCCATTGTCTAATGGAATACGATGTCTCGGTTTTAATTGTTTGCTTCGGGTAATAACTCAGTTATTATTAAACTCAAAAAGAAATCATAAGGTTCTAAGAGAAATGAGTAAAATTTAATTGCTGCAGAAATCATTGCAATCAAACTTTCGATGTAATTTAATAGGTATATCAATTGATCAACAATTGATGAATGGAGCACGAATTTAAATAAGATTTGTATACGTTTCATGTTTTACAGTGTGCAAAATAAACCGGGAATAAGTTTTTATAGGCACAAAAATAAAATTCGATTCTCGATGCATATCCTGTGTCTTGCTGACGGGGGATTGAATTGCACGAGAATAGCAAGATAAACTAACAAATAACTGACAAAAATGAGATTATATTCAACAGTCATAATAAAATTTTTAAAAACGTATTTCAAACGTGAATTATTCTTTAGGCGTTCAAAACAAAAAAAAAAAAAGATTTTTGCAATCAGTAAATTGCCCTTCATCAATTTTGTTTTAAATAATCGAAATATAAAATTTGTTCAATCGTAGCATTTTCTGTGAGAAGGAATTTAATTTCTTTATTGCATTCTCTCGATAGAAATGTGACATCCCTCGAGCGATGATTCACATCGCATTTCTGATTTACAGGTCAGGATTCCGAGTGGGTTGACATAGTTGAATCCGAACTGAGAAGCATTTTGGAACCGAGAGATGTGTCTGCAATGGCACATTCTACGCTTTCGGAAAGTGTCTCCTCGGTAACACCACCACTTCCACCACTCTCTCCTCATGGTAGTCCCAGAACTCCGAGAAACAAATATTCAGCGAGGTATGTGATCTTCAAAATGTACTTCTTCAGCGAAACAAGTTATATGCCACGAAACACAATACACGAAATTCAACTAAAAAGTTAAATAATCATATTTTCTTTACATTTCAGTATTTAATTTATTCAGAATACATTTACTTAATAAATGCATTTACTTTTTAGACGTTTGAAAATACTTACAATCTTTAATACAGGTTTACCACTTGTAATAATATTATTTAAAAGTAATAAGTACTCGTTTAACTTTAACGCAGAAACAAGATATATTAAACATTGCTTCTATTATGTTTTTGTTGACTTTATTAATTGAAACAGTCTTTCTGCACACTCTGCAAAGCAATCTTGATAAAGGTATCATTATTACGAGCTGTTATGCTAATGAGCGAAATATTGTTCTTCAATTACACAATGACATATTATTAATGCGCATACGAGACACGAGGCAAAGAATTTAATGAATTTATTGTGTTCTCTGCGTGTTCCTCGTTTATGCATTATGTTTCGTTCTTGTTGTTGTCCTTAGTTTGCCGTACGGCTCGAAACCTAATTATGCTGAGTATTGTAAGAGTACAGACAAGAGGAATTACCCGAACTCTACAAAACATCGAGGTGCATCAATTTCAAAGAAGGAAGCGGCAAAAAAATTCTCCCATTGTACGTACAAATTATCACAAGAATTTCTAATTCCGCGTGCGTCGAGAAATAACTTGCATTGTTCAAATAAAATTCAAAATTTCATTTAACATTGTCGCGAATGACAAATAGAATTCTGTCGTTGAGAAACTTCCATTTGTATATTTATGGAATTTGTATATTATTAATCTCACTTTTTAACTATCCCTTCGGCATTTCTGAACAATCTTTAAATTCTGATCTTTCAAGATATATATGGATTAACAAAAAATATAACGAAATGAATTTTAATTAAATTCTTTTATTGCGTATACAAAATTATTAAAATAATAGTTTCAGTTTTCATTCATTTGCCACGTATAAAATATTGTAGTGTTTGGCATCGAAGCTGCTGAATTGACTTCAACAACGACTGGACTTGATTTAGATTCAATGTTAGATAGAAGTGATTCAGACCTCAGCACCAACGATGCAAGGACTATAAGAAAACAATTGGAAGGACTGGAAAATATGTACAGTGAGGTAAAATCAACTAATCGTTAGATTCTCCTTTAATAATAATAATAATAATAATAATAATAATAATAATATCATAATAAATTTAAAATAAAAGATTAATAGTAAAAATTGTAACTCTTTATAAAGGGCTATCTTTAGAAATCTAGTTCAATGTTTTCACAAGTTTAATGCAGTTTATTTGGAATTATTAAAAAAGAAAAATGAATTCATGATAATAATTTGAGAGAAATTTTTCTATAAAAATCTAACGAAGCAAGTATTATATTTGTAGGTTTTAAAATTGCTCGGAGGTAGTATGAAAAAGCGAAGAAAAGCGAGAGGCCTCGCGAGTTACGGATCACTTTCGTCTCTACCAACTTCATCGGTTTCATCTAGACCAGTGGTTCGACATCATGACAAACGACGCTCCCATGTTATAGACGATAGGATGAAAAAAGCCAAAGACATCAAGGTGAGCGGTAGCCTCACAACAATTTAATCGACGCTATTCTTTTTATTATTATTTTTTTTTTTTTTCCCCTTTAAACGTCGCCACTAAGTTTGAAGTAAACAAAATTCCAGTTAATTCCCTCGTATTTTTCAGAGCATTAATAAAAGGTTTCAGCGTCTCGAATCTCACGTCGTAACTTTAGCAAGATCCGTGGCACATTTGAGCTCTGAAATGCGAACGCAACATCTCATGATTCAGGTGAGATACTTGAATATAACTCATTAGTTATCTAGTTTAAAAAACATTTATCATTTTTATAAGATGAAAAAGTGTGCTGCTAGTATATCAGTCCTTTGTAGGAAATGGAAAACATCAGAGGGGAAATCGCAACTTTGAGGACACAAACGAGCATGGCGATAGTGAGGTCACAGTCCCAGCCGTTGCTAAAGGACTCAGAATTACCAGCCCTGTCCAATCCCTCAAGGGTGAAGAAGCTGACAAAGTTTTTCGGAACAGAGCCACCTTTAATCAGACTATTCCTCAAGGAACTTGGGTATGAGGTAAGATCGATGCTTTACATCATACTGTAGTTTACTATAATTGCTTCAACGTTGTACCAAGTTCATAACATAATTATAATTATTTTATAACATCAATGAAGAGCCAGGTGCAATAAGGAGTTTAGCGCTCGTGGCATGAAAGGCTAACGCAACGAAACGACGCTCAAAAATCAAATATAATTTTACAATTATTAATCATTTAAACATTAAACTATTTTGAAAGGTTAATTTTAACTAACTGACTTGATTTTAGAATTGTTAAATTTAAACATTTTTTTTTTTTCTATTACTCCTTCGTCTTCTTTTAATTATCTAAAATAACAATAACTTCCGTGATAAGGATTACTGCTGCGAAAATAAACTTTTATCAGCTTACGGAGAAAGTCAAAAGCTTTATACTTTTTTTCTTCTTGAAATAACTTCTTAATTAAGTTAAGACCATTTTCAACTTATTATTGTTACTTCATGATAACATTTATTTTACGAAATATTGTTCATTATTTGTAATGTATGATCATCTCTCTCCTAAAAAAATTTTATTATTTTTTTATATGTTTTCTATGTACGAATATCAATGTAAAATATTAAATGATGAACATCTTCTGAAAATTTTATTTATTCAGTTATGGACAACAATTTTGTTACAAAATATGAAATATAAATTTTTATAACTATCTTGTATTCTAATTAAAGAAAAAAGTGTAACACAGCGAAAGGAAATAACATTTATTTGAGTCACGATGTTAACTTGGCAACCTGATGAAATGTTGTAATGATGGATATCACGTATGTAATGTGCTAAACGTGTATGTTCTTTGATCGAATTTAGTACATGCTGTCAGTGAACGGGGAAAAAAATTCAAATTGATAAGAACATTTGTACGCAAAGGATGTGCACGTCGGTGCAATTTGATGGGAAAACTTTCACGTACAAAATGTTTCCATGTAATTCGAAGATCGACGATAAATGTAACAAAACAATGTAAAGTTAATGTCATTGTAACATTACAAACAAGTAACTTGGGGAAATTTTGATCTGTTATATAGGGGCCAAGCCAAGTAATTGTAACAAGCGAGTAAAATGCCATTTAAAAATCGTTCATAACTTTTCACTGTACCTCTGAGTAAAGTTCCCCATAAAATCTGTTCAATCGTTAAAGACGACTATTTATCTTTTTCAGAAATACGCAAATGCTTTCGAGAAGGAGAAAGTTGGGATGGTGGAACTTCCGTACCTAAGCGAAGAGAGACTGCAAAAAATGGGGATTCCTCTGGGACCGAGATTGAGAATCCTCCAAGAGGCACGGATATCCGTGTGCAAAGACGCGGTGTATGTTGTATAATCAAAATACTATCAATGTCCTACGACTCACTTAAATCAAATCTAAAACCTTTAAGACTGACATTTGTTTGCCAAGAAATGCAAAAAAGTATTCCTCATCATTTATTTTTCCCATTCATTTCAATCTGTTAATAAATTCAGATATTCAGAAAGTTTTTAAATCTCTTTGTAACTTTTGTTACAAAGAATATTTGTAAAGAATAT
>JABFQA010001188.1:0-14680 GCA_022817065.1 Probaryconus sp. ZL-2020 | reverse complement strand
CAAGGATGGATAAATATATACTAAGGAATATGAAAAAGATAGAGATAGGAAATTCGAGAATATATTGTCGCATAGCGTCACGACGATTTATACCTTGGCTCGTCGTGACGCAATAGCGTCACTTGATATTTATTGGTATATTGCGTATAAGATAAATAAGAATAAATATAGAATAAGAATAATTTATTAGTATTTGCATTAATGATAACGAATGACGATTCTTAAAGGGGCTCTGTATCAAATATGTTGGTTACATCGTGTCGCGACAACATATGCCGCGTATGGACTGAAACAATACCGCCGGAAATTGAAGGCTTAGCTAACATGAGTCAATTTGAAGGAACAGATAGACACGGGCAACATGGAAAGCACAGACACCACAGCATGCACAAACATCGATTTATGCAACGTCTTAAACATATGAAGTATGTCATTTCTTTCGCGATCAAAATAATATTAATATGTAAAGGCGAGCGAATCTTATTTTACAATTGTAATTTTACAGAACGTGTTTCCATATACGACGACATGCCAAGCAACAACATCAGGCAGGACACGTTGCGCCAACATTACCCACATTACCATCTACGTATTCTGTACATGACTTTCATAATAATTATCAAAATACAGGTCATTATCCAGGAATGCATTTTCATCTGGCAGCGAGTATTAATGCAGAAACAGGTAACAGTGTTGTTTTTTTTTGGTATAAATCAAAAATAATCATTTGACAAACAACGATGACATTCAATTACCATGTACTTATATAGATATACCTCTGGTACCGAGTCTAGTAACCGGAGATCCAGAAAGAGAACCAAATTTCATTTTACATTGGTTAAATAACAAAGAAATGCATTTCACGATGCAAGCTGAAAGTATTTTGCAGGTATCTATATCTTTTATTTTATTTTTATAATTACAAAAAAAAAAAATAATTATTTATAAAATCAAATCAATATTGATATAAATAAATAATATAGGAACTTACACGAAAAGTAGTAGAAAAAGAAGAAGGTTTGCAGAATCAAGACATTGATCACGTTGACCATGACTCTGAGGATGAACACACATCAAGTACATTACTTTTTTATATCTCATTATCCGTATTCTGTTTGTACATATTAATTATTAAAGTACATATTAGAGCTCTTTACATATATCACAAAAATCACTAAGATTGTTTGTGATTAAAATTATAGTTTAGTTTTTAATTTGCATGAAGCATGTTTTCTGGGTAATTTGGTTTATCAGAAGCTACTAATCATGTTATGGTGTCACACGACCTATAGAGAAGGGTGCTCGTCATCAACAGAATCAAAAAACAAATATCGGCGGTCGTACAACGAGTCAAGAAGAGCATAGCAGTGATGAGCATCATACAACGCATACTACATCATCTCATCATAGTTTGCCTCACAGTATCCATTCTCACCAAAGTCTAAGGTAACTTTATGAATCGCTACAATTTGTATAACATTCTTTTGTCAAAGGAACAACAAAATTTAATGTATATTGAAACTTACATATTTTTTTTTTTTTTTTGTGTTATTTCAGCAATACAACATCTGTAAACTCAATAGCAACAGACGCCACCTCTACTATAAATCATGCGCCAGATTCACTGGATACAAAAATTGAAACACTGTTGAGAGATTGGCATCATAATCCTGACCTTCTCTTTTCAATTCATCCCATCGATGGAAGTTTTCTGATTTGGCATATCGAATGGTTGGACGAATATCATCCGGGCTCTTTTCGCCAAGCACAAATTTCATTTTCTACAAGAATACCAAATGCCTTTCCACTTGGTGACGCTTCAACAATGAGTCACAACGTATCCATGTATTCACACAACACTGGCGGTCCACTATTAAGTATAAGGGAAGTGGCAAAATCATCCAGCAAACCTACTGAAAGTAAGATGAAATATTTCTAATTACTTTATGACATTTAAAATTAACAATACAAAAATATTAAACATTTATATTTATAATAGTAACGGAAATCGCAACGCCCTTACCTAGTCTCATGGAGCAAGACGAAGAACAGTCCACTTTGACATCTAAAGCAGGTCAAGAATTACTTCAAAGTGTGCAAAATTTAGCTGATCAACAAGGCCAAAACGCAAATACTACACAAAATGGAAGTGCCTTAGAAAATGGAAAAAACGGAAATGACAATGTTACTGACATTCTAGCACATCCCAGTCCTATGGTTTCAATGGTATCTAAACACGCTAATGGAACTCTAAATTTATGGCAATTAACATTCGCAGATAAAACAAAATTCTCTCAAGTTAGTATATCGTTTGTTTTTACATCTATTATCTAATGTCTAATTACAGAATGTTTTAATATACAAGACAAATCACCTAGGTTTTAAGCATCGGCCATGCATGTCGAGCATCTGGACATCGTTTCCGTGTAAATGATATAACTTGTCATCCAGTGTTACCCTTACTGGTAACAATATCGCATCACAATTTGCCAGACATGTCGGTAAATCAAGACTGTGATTCAATGGAAAGTGCTGCCATTAAACACGATGCTTTGAAAAATAAAGACATTTGTTCACCTACGGTAAATAATAATTATAATGATAATTCTAAATTTGCACGCGTATTTGCTATCTCCAAAATTAAATGGTGAAAAAATTTTGTAACTTTTAGGGATTCTGTAGTGAATTAATTCTTTGGCGCGTCGACGCTGTTGGGCCTTTGTCCAAAAGTGGAGGCGTTTCAGAGTTAGCTAGAATAAATTCACCGGAAATATCCGCCTTCAGTAACGTTGCATGGATACCCACTTTATTGCCAAGTACAACTCTGGGAAACCTTTCAAATTCTCCAAGTGCTTGCTTTATAGCCAGCGATGGAGAATGTCTTCGTGTTTATCAAGCAGTTATTGACGCCAGAACATTGTTGGCAGAAGTATGCATCAGTGAAAGAAAAAGCAGAATGATGGCAAGTATAATAAATGCTTCGATCGATATAATATAAAGTGACCATTGTTTAATTTTAAGATTGACATTATTTAATTATTGTATTTAGGATTCCATGGCAAGTTTATCAACGGAAATGTCATCAGACGATGAAGTACGCCATTCAATCCATGATAGAATTAAAATTGTATCGCAACAATCAACCGCAAGACCTGGTTGTGTGATACAATTAGATGCAATATCGGATGCGACTCATGTATGTTCTTCCATTGAATGTTTATTATCTTTTATTTTTATGTATTAAATATTCAGAGTCTTTTTATAATGTATCTATGAATGACAGGATTGGCAGAATACACAGTTCCTTCACGTATTCCAAGAACAATTAATAACTGGAGAAAGAAATGATGAAAAACAATCAGAGATAGATACATCAATGAATGATTTAGGATTCATGGAATCAACTTTAGATGCTATGGTAGATCTACAACAGTCTGCTATTTTTGAGGAACCTTTTTATATTGTTGTTTTGGAAAGGACACAAAAGGGAACTACTGTTCATATGTGGAGATTAGTAATTGCATCTCAACCAGAATCCAATGGTAAAGTGAAAATTTACTGAGTGCAACGTATTATTTATAAAAATTCAATGGTTTGTGATTTGTTAATAATGAAAAACAACTGGAATGAATTTTAGGATTATCGGGTTCAATGATGTATGTACCAGATTCTCATTTAGTTCAAGATGAAGACGAAGAAACTCCCGGACGATACAGTAATGCAGAAGGAAAAAGATCACGAAGGCCTAGTCAAACTGGCACCAGAAGTCGCCAGAATAGTCAAGCTGAATATGACTCTTCATATTTACATCGACGACATCACAATAGCCACGTACTAATAACTACAACTAAAGTCTGTACCCAAGAGTTGCCTTTGCCGGAAGGAGTTGAGGTATATTATTTTATCCTTTTTTTATTCACATTTTTACATCTACATTTTTAATATTTGATTTAAATAATTATTCACAGGTTATACATGCAGCTCCAGCAGCAGGCCATTTAAGTAGTTCATCAATTTATCCGGCATGCTTTGCTCCGTATATTATTGTGACCGCTTGTAGCGATAGTACCATACGTTTTTGGAAATGTAAAGTTACTAAAACCGATCAAGAAGGAGTGCTAGATTATGAATGGTGCGAATGGGAAATGATTCGTAAAGATAAAGAGTCGACAATTGATATTACAGGTAAAGAAAAAATAGATTTAATTAAATATAAATATGTAACATATATTTTAATATTGTCTATAAAGAATTACTATAAATGTGAATGATTCATTCAGGTCAACCATTAAACATCAGTGCAGCGTATAGTGGAAGAATAGCTTGTGCCTATAAATATGGAAAATCTTTTACACGCCCCACTAAAAATGATCCAGATTCTCGTTACGTTAATCTCTGTGTTGCAATTTACGAATGTGAAAGTACTGGAGGAAGCGAATGGATATTAGAAGATACAATCCACCTGAAAAACATTCATTTGCCAAGAATTCAAGTGGACCAGCATCTGGACTTAAGTTACTTATACGATAGTAGATTTTTGCAGAAAAAACAACGACTGACGCAAGTATTACAAACTCTTAGCCACGAGGACATCAGGTCACCGCGCAATGGAGAAAACGGAGACAGCACAAAATCTAATGCTGGCCTACTTGCGGTACCATCATTCAGTACGCTGCAATCTTTGAGAAAGTCCATTATCGAGAATGGAAACACTTGTCCTTTAACGCAAAAACATTTAGTTCAGTTAGATTGGGTGTCTAAAGAGGACGGTTCCCATATTCTAACTGTAGCTGTAGGATCTAAAATTATGTTGTTTACTCCGGTATGTTCGGATTTGGCTCAAGCTAACATGAAAGCAATGAAAGAATCCCAAAGCAACAACCGACCAATTCTGAGAAAGACATCTTCGTTAGCTCAACCCCAATTCGTCGATGAAATACGGTGGATGAAGTTGAGAAAAATCGAACTTACTACAGCGGATGGTCTGCCGCCGCTGCCGATGCAAATTTCTTGGGTCCGCGATGGAATCTTAGTAGTAGGCATGGATTCTGAAATGCACGTGTACTCGCAATGGAAGCCTAATCTTAAGAATGATTTTCTTCATTCAAATCTACAGCATCAAGAATCCGACGAATTCCAAGCAAGCCGAAACTTACGAGACGAAGATCTGCGAACATTGGCTCAAGAAACCTCGCAACGCAGATTGGCGAACGTATCCTCAATGACGCACTTGTCTCGCGTTAGCAGTATCAATCTTACGATGTTAGATGCGAAGAAAAAACGTGGAATGCAAGACTCTCCCAGCTTTGATTATATGCCAGATTATGGTCTTTTCGAAGCATCGCGAATAGCTTGTCCAGTATTGCCGCAGTACCATCCGAAACAGTTAATGGAACTATTGAATTCTGGAAAAATTCGTTGGGTGAAGGCAATTCTGGCGCATTTAGTAAAATGCATTACTGGCTCTTGCGCTATTCGCGCGGGCGACGAAAGCCTTATGAAGCAACGCAGTGGTTGGTCAAGATCACGAACAATGTCCGTAAGTTACGTGGGAACAACGTCACCTTTAGAACCAAGGGGTTCGACCACTCAAATTCCCGAAGAAATTACTCTAGATTACGCGGAAATCACTTCGATATCTCCATTACCACTTTGGACGTTGTTGATTGCAGATAAAGAAACTAATACGCAACAAAAGGAAGAGAAACAAGATTACAACGAGTTATTTGATAACAACGTAGTCGAAGGAGATACCCTGGACGATATGCTTGATGAAGAATATGACGTCAGCTCCCGACAGAAAGACAGAAGATCATCTGTGCCAGAAAAGCAAGGAATTTCCCATTTTGGGCCAAGACAAGGAAGACTTCTCTCGCGCCTACTTACGCACACACATCTACCAGGATTATCCAGTTTAGATCAAATGCACTTGCTGGCTCTTGCTGATACAGTATCAACTTGCAATGTTGATTTTGCTGAACGTTTCGCAATAGACGCAGCAAAGAATGCCATTGCAAAGGAAAATTTGACAGGAATTCCTGACGGAGAAGCCGTATCAACAGATTCTTTGGACGATTGTGGCTTAAGGTTCCTTTTGGCAATGAAGCACTATAATTATTTAATTCGCTGTCTTCCGTTAGCGCAGAGAGCACAGTTCCAAAAACAAGGTGTATCCACGAACAATTTAGTATGGGCTTTTCACAGCGAATCAGAAGAAGAATTGTTGGGATTGATTCCATCTTATGCGAAGGCACAACCCAAGTGGTCCATTTTGAAAGAATTAGGTGTTGGATGGTGGATCACAAGTAACACAGTCTTGAGGACTTGTATAGAAAAAGTTGCTAAAGCTGCTTTCCAACTTGTAAGTAAAAACAAAACATTTCATTTTTATGAAAATAAATTTAAATAAAAGTTATATTTTTGTTGTTAATTTTAAACAATTTTTTTTTTATGTTTACTTTTGCAGAACCAAGATCCATTAGATGCAGCCATTTATTATTTGGCAATGAAGAAAAAGAATATTGTGTGGGGTCTTTTCCGAAACAAAAGAGACGAACGAATGACTGCCTTCTTTTCAAACAATTTTGTAGAAAACAGATGGCGTAAAGCGGCCCTCAAGAACGCATTCGCATTGTTGGGAAAGCAACGATTCGAGCATGCAGCTGCATTCTTTTTATTAGCCGGAGCTTTACGGGATGCCATTGATGTATGCCTTAACAAACTAAATGATATCCAACTAGCAATGATAATCGCACGTTTGAATGAAGATGATATGACGTCTCCGAACTTGAAACGTCTTATGTACGAAGAAATCTTAGGCTACGACAGAGATGGAAATCAGGACATGAACCGCGCTCATCCGGATCCTTTCTTACGTAGTATGGCCCTTTGGATCATGAAAGACTATTCAGGCTCATTGAATACTTTGTTGTTAACAAACGTTGGTACTTTACATCCACAGTATAATGATGAATCCGACAAACCAGAAGGCAGCACAGGTTCAGAATTAATTTTTACAGTTCACATTTATCTAAAAATAAAACAAACAATTGAATTTAATTTACTTACATTCAAATTTATTTTCTTTTTCAGCAAATCCTAATGTTTTCAACTTTTATGTATATCTGCGAACACATCCTTTATTGATTCGGCAATATATTGCATCAACGGCTCAAGACAAAAAGAAAGGCCATTCTGTGGTTATATCAGGCTTCAGTTATGGCACAGAAATGAAAAATCAACAAGATAAACAGTTAACTTTAGAGGATAGTATCACACCCCTGGAAAGACAGTTATATTTTACAACAGCTCATGCACATTTCAAAGCCGGTTGTCCTGCACTAGCTTTAGACGTACTTTCAAAATTGCCCAATAAAGTTATGGAAACTAATGATGAAGGTTCTCCAAGTCAGTTTCATTCATATATTTTTAATCGCCCAATTAAAATATTTAATTAACTAATTTCGATGTTTTTCAGGTCTTTTAAATAGTCCAAGTAAATCTAGAACTCAAGATGTTCAGATTGACACTGGAATTATTAATTGGCACACCTCAGATAATATAAATCCCGGCCAAGGTTTTTATAATGCATATAATATTATTTTTTTAAATATTATATATAAAAATATTTTATTTAACATATACATTCTACAACGTATTTTTATTATTTTATAGATATAGACTGGTCACAACCAATTGTTCCTGAAAGCGAAGAATTAGTATTAAAATGGGATGATCCTGAAGATGAACAAGATGAAGATCTTGACAGTCCACCAATGACTATGAAACTTGATAGTAAACAAAAGGAAAGCACTGATAAACCCGATAAAGATGGTGATTATTTTATTATATTTTTTAAACAAATCAAAAAGTAGTTGTAATTTATTTAATTGAAACAATTAACGATCTTTCAGAAGAAGCACAAAAACCAACTGGTCAGTTGGATATTATGGCTCAGCAACTTAAATTTGTTGCTTGCCTAAAGATTTTGATGGAAGAATTGTCAACTTTAGCGACAGGATTTGAAGTGGATGGTGGGCAGCTACGATATCAATTGTATGTGTGGTTGGAAAGAGAAGTTGATGCACTTCGACAGCTGTGTAGTTACAGCAGCAGTGGTGACGGTGACGTTACTAATGTTATAGAATGTACGTAATTATTTTAATAAACATATTGCTAAACATAATTACGACAGATTAATTTCAATATTTTTATTATTTAGATGAAAGTAGTATGATAGATGACATGCCACTTCACAAGCCAGGAGAACAGCCAACATTACATGAAATACTTTTGGCGGAAAAATCTGATTTTGAAGCTAAAGTACAACGAGCTGCAAGAAGGAAAAAATGGCTTAAAGGTACTTTTTTTAAACACAATTTATAATGCATTATATTTCCAATATATAGTATATATAAATTTATTTTCTTTCAGCAAACGAAACTCTGTTGCGGACATTATTATCCTATTGTTCTTTGCATGGAGCTTCGGGAGGTGGTTTAGCATCAGTCAGAATGGAATTGGTTTTACTTCTACAAGAATTACAACAAGAAAAAACGCAACAACAGCTACTTAGTCCACTGCCTTTTCCTACTACTCTGCCACTACTTAGCGCTAGCGTTGCGTGCAATAAAACAGTGGTGGGTGATCCAGTCAGGCATCTACAGGTAAACATTCTACCATTCTTACATACAATGAAACAAAAATTTCTTTCTACATATTTTTATTGAACATTACAGTCTCTTGCACATGATATGTTACAAACCTTGGTTGAATTACGTAATCCACCGATGCCACATAAAAATACACATTATTGTGAAGTTTTTATAATGCGAGACTTGGCCGTTGCTCTGAGTGCCTGTATTTATCAGTCCCTCTGTGATTCGGACACTTTTGTTATGAAGCATCAACAAACTGATAAGTAAGTAGTTTCAATATTTTTCATTGATACAATTTTTAATTAAAATGATTAAGTTAATCAAATGAATTTATATAGTTTCCCAGCAGTCGCGGAAGTCGAGGCTTTCTCAGGAGGACATTTGGTTGCATCGAATAAATTTCACAGAAGATATTCCACTGACGATAATGTAGTCATAACAACTACTCCGACTAAATGGCCTGGCGTAACTAGTTTGCGTGCCTTTTTGGCACGAGAAAAAGACGAAGATACCCCAATGTTGAATATTCTTCTTTGTGAATCTTTTGTAGCAACGTACATGAGTTTGTTTGTCTACGCACTGTCCAGTTGTGACTGTCACATTCTTTATCGTCTCGTAGGACAACAGTTTGATCACATTACCTGGTCGTCTCTATTTGGCGGAGGAGTAAAAAAATTATTACGCGTCGCTAGTACAAACACTCAAGTAAATATACATTTAAATGTCTAATTTAAAATAATAATAAGTTAAAAAACTAAAAATACAAGAATTTATTGAATTTAACAGAGCGGCGCAAACGTTAGCCTAGAACGAACTGATAGTATATCGAGTGAAGCCCAAACTGGTAGCGGTGGTGTTTGGAACACTATGACTTCTATTACTAAACAAAGAGTTAAGTTAAACATGAAACTTCTTGGCCAATTTACAGGGCAGCAACCTAATATGAAAGAAGATAAGCCTACATACAGAGAACAATTTGTTTCTCCTCAAATGAGCATGATCTCTTATTTCCTTATGAAAGTAAGTATTTTATTAAACAGGTAACACGATTTGATGAGTGGTTTAGATAAAAAATTTTAACTTCATATAATGAATCTAACATTAACAATGACAATTTTTAGCCACGTATTGAAAGTGAATATGCAGATGAAATAGATTATGATTCTTCAGACTCAGCTGTGTCAGATCTCGATGAATCTGAAGACGAGGATGATGTATTTGACACAAACGCAAAGCCAAAGATTAAACCAAAGGATAACACTGAACATACAAATCCTATTTCTTACAGTTGGTGTATCATGAGATTAGCTATAATAAAAATATTACAAGCACAATTGCAGGATTTCTTATCCGTCGCTGGAATAGAAATGCAAGGTATATGAAATAAAAATTATGTATTGGAATAATGATTTAATAATGATCAAAATTAATTTGATTTTTTTTCTTTAAAGAATTACCAGTAAGCAGTCCGTTAATTCACGGCACGTTGGGCACTGTAGCTCAGTGGCAAGAGTGCCTACGAGAAGAACTAGAATCCAGAGGTCCACCACCTTCAAATTATATACCAAGATGTGCTCCAGATCCCATTCCTGTACCCGGAAAACCAGCAATTCATAAATACAGATCATTATTGGAAAAAGGAAATACTCCTTTCAAGTAAATTATTTTTATACATTCCTTTGTATCAATTATTAAATATTTAAATTATTTTGATTATCAAAATATTATCTGATTGTAGTACAAGATTGGCATCGGTTGCACCAGCGAATCGATTATGGTGCTATTTAATCAGACAGGAAATGGTTCAGGATATATTTATTCGTGCAGTATTTGCTAAACGACGATCTCTTACATCCATACCGGATAATCATCAAGTTGCGGCGGACAATCTAAAAGGCGCGGGAGAAGATAAGGGTAGCGATAGTGGTACAACGAGTCTTCCCGAGCCTGTTCGAATTATTCACAAGGAACAAGACAGTATTAGTGCCTTTTGTCTTAATCAGGTAAAAATCAACATTAAATGAATCTTTGTAATTTAAATGAAATAAAATTAATAATAATCACATTTGTATAGGTAAATCCAGGTTTGATGGCTTTAACTACACCACGTGAAGTACAAGAAATGGATATTTCATTATTATTGGAACTGCCATCTTGGTTAGAAGATGAATGCGAATTTGATTTAGTTAATTTGAATAAACAGTCTGATTCAGAAGCATCTCCGACAAGTTTCTTAGTTGTACAAGTTAGTAATATATATATATATTGTTATTATCTTTCAATAATTTATGTGTCAATGATGAATATTTATTTTCCACGTTGTACTTTTTTTAGACTGCATCCGATAGACCATTACTCGCTCAAAGCCCCCAGTCAAACAGTCCTCAGCCACAGTCTGGCATTGGCAGTCAAAGTGGACGTGGCGCTAGCGTGGTAAGATCAACTGTTATTATTTCATTCAGTTGTGTAGAACTCTGCTCATTTGTTTCCATTATCTGTCTCTATCCTTCAATGATATCACATAATTACCGTGTAAAATTAATCCCCGTGTCCATCATTATGAGCGACATTGAAATTTAAATTAATTACTGTTAATTACATTACCAGGAGTCAGTTTTTTTTTTTTTTTTTTTTTTTTTTTTTTTTTTTTTAAATATATTTCTATAAGTGATCACAATACTCTTATAGAACTAATTATATCATTTAATTACCAAATTTGACATAGGTAAATTGTTAGGATGTATCATATTTAAAATATATGGATATTCATTGTAGAGTTATGAGCAATTATAAAAGTAAATGACAAATGTATTACTTAAAAAAATAATCAAATAACGTATTAAATAATGAAAATATTGTAAACGTGTTGCATGAAGAATGGCAGCTAACTGTGCCTCGACTCTTTAAAAAGGCTGCATGCATTTCTATGACTCAATATAATTAAAATATAAAGAATACATTTTATATGAATATTTTTACTTGAAATTTAAATTCAATGAATAATCGAATGAAAAATTAATAGTCAATTAAAATAGTAAAGGAAAGGTAAAAATAAAAGATCAGAAAAAGATAGTTTTGCTTGCTGCGAGCGTGGCACATTGAGTTAGAGTAGCACATGTGGTGACGGACAATGTTGCTTGTTCAATGCTTGCCTTACATCTAACTCTGTTCGCGTCACTGACCTGGTGGTTCACTCGCTCGTTCAGATGAAGGGGATGCCCGCTTTTCCTGGCTCCCACGACCTGCGCTTCTGTCAGTTCGTTGCTGATAGGAGCAAACACTTGTTGAAACCGGTGAGACTAACATCTAACAGACCTTGTACCATTCCTAGTACCGATTTATGCAAAATTAATTCTCATTGACGCAAAGTAACCACAAGAAAATATTTGCATTATAAATTTGTAATTTCAATTAAAAGTTATTTAATCGTTGTCATGTATTAATTAATTACATTACAGAATATTGCCATGTTTGGCTAAATGATTTTTAATGCAAGTAATTTTCTGTTTGATTGTAAGAATCTTGTAACATTTGAATGCCCTTCATTGTGTAACTTAATGTACGATGTATTAAATCTATTTATTTCTATCATTATTTAGCACGTAATAAGTCATATGAATTTTTTATTTGAATTTATGTTACTTGACACGTACAACATTTTTCATTTATTTGTGATGTTTTAGCCGGGTATCGTTTATTGCGCAAATTTTTTTTTTTTTAGTTAATCATAATGCATGTCGTACTGAAGCTATTCAATTTTATATAATTTTAATTTATTATGCTTTACGTGTTATTTTAATGAATATTGGAAATACTGTATAAGTTATTCATTTTCGTTTTTTTTTTTTTTTAGAGGTATCATTTGTACAGATAAAATTGTAATAAAACAATTGATTTCCTCTTAAAGTTTCAAATGTATACAACACTTGCATGCAGTTCATATAGAGCATGGATAATACAAACATTTTGATAGATATTTTTAATATTAATTTCTTTCTTTTTGCGAATGAAAATATAACTTCAGTCAGTGAATTTCATTATATTGTTCGGAAAAATAATAACAAGCCTTGAACATTATCTGAATTTTTTACCCATTTTCAATTGGAATGTTTTAAGAAAATAGTGCACACATAATTTTCATCTTTTTATAATGTTACATTCTGATATCACAGATTCTGAAGCATAAGATCGACGGCATTAGGAGAGTCGCATCGCATCCATTGCTATCGTTATGTAAGTTAATCGTTATTTTATTTAATGTATCACTTTTTTAGTCTAAAGGTAATAATACAAATGAAAATATATTTGTTGTAGATTTGACAGGTTCTCAAGATGGATCTGTTTCACTGTGGGAATGGGGTCACCAGTCGGTTGTTGCAACCCCTCGACCACCAGGAACATTTGCTAAAGTAACCAGAGTTCATTTTTCGCAACATGGAAATAAATTTGGAGTTGCTGATTCTGATGGTCATCTCAGTTTGTTCCAAGTTGCCTGTAGAGATGGATCAGCTAGGCCATTCTTTGTAAACAACTATCATTTAATTATTCCATGCGTTTGATGAACTGGGATCCATCCTTTATCTTAATCCATTCGTTTATATCATTTTTCAGACTTACCAATGCCACAGCAAATTGACTTTGGACTTTGTCTTCCTGGGGGCATGCAGTTTAGTTGCAACTGCTGGTCATAGTTCTGATGGACGCAACGTAGCACTTTGGGACACATTACTTCCATTAAATAAAGCACTTGTACAAGGTACACTTTTAAAATTATGATCACATTTCTTTAATGTTTTTACAATCTATAACTCGTGTTTGTTATTAACAGGGTTCGTTTGTCATGACCAAGGAGCTAGTTCAGTTATTTTAGCACCTCAACATCAGTTACTTATTAGCGGTGGGAAGAAGGGCGATATCATCATTTTTGATATCAGACAACGTCAACAGCGTCACAGATTCCAAGCACACGAATCTGCAATTAAATGCTTAGCACTTGATCCTCATGAAGAATTTTTCGTTAGCGGTGCTGGAGATGGCGATATTAAAGTCAGTTATTATTTTATTATTGATAAAACAATGATATCAGTATTAATCATTGATGATCATTAATTATTTGTATGTTTTATGCGATTGATTAGGTATGGGGCCTAACCGTCCATTCCATTCTGTATAATTTCCCTAGTGAACATCCAAGGTCCAGTTTCTTCAAAAATATAGGACAGGTACAATATATAGTATCATAAGTTTATTACATAATAAATTCATTTTATTTCACTGATTATTCAAATTAATGTATCTTCATTATCTTAGGGAGTAACTCAGTTACACGTAGATTCAGCAGGTCGTATGTTCTCGTGTGGAGCAGACGGTTCAATGAAAGTTCGTCAACTGCCAGAACGTGACTGTGTCGTACAGACATATTACTAGATTTCATAATAATTATATAACTCTTAAACACGTAAGTAAGCCAGAGCAACCGCAATCATGCGATCATGCGAAACTATACCCGTATGGCGCTGTTATTGCACACTACAGTGTTTTACTTACGAAATAAGAAAAAATCAAAAGTATTTTTTTAAACAGACTACGCGACTAATTGTTGTTCACCAAATCCAATGATGGATTTTAAAAATGTGAAAACATAAAGAAATATATTATTTCAATTATCATTCAATTCAAGCCTAAAGCGCCATTACACATAAATGTTGAATCGAACAAAACTGTATGTCTGATTATCGAATTGCTTTCTACTTTTCCATTAGTATGCCTTCCAAAGCTTTTCACTGCACGACTTTCTGTATTTTATCTAAGTATTATTTACAAAAGTATTCAAACAAATATTTTGAGTGTCATTTTAGGAAAGCAAATTCAGTTCATAAAATAGTTAATTTTAAAGTTGTTCAGTGCGTAACGTTGTGTCAAAGTTCGTAGACGTCTAAATTTTTATTTACGCTTTACTACCTTTTTTTTTTTTTTTTTTTTGTTTTTTTTTGTTTTTCTTTAGTCGGGCGACGCTGTCTGTT
>JABFQA010001187.1:0-14681 GCA_022817065.1 Probaryconus sp. ZL-2020 | reverse complement strand
TTATATATAAATATTTTAGGAAAAAATATATTCAGTTTATATAATTATATAAAGATTAACGACTCTGAAAAGGAAATATTTAAAATATAATTGTAATTTAAATTTTACCATTTATAAAATAAAAAAATGTCGTTTTATGAATTATAAAAGATTAATTTATACGTAGATTGTGTAAAGGAAATGATGAAACTAGAGTTCACTCGAGTTGAACGATCGACTGAAAGTTGATCATTTTCAACGATAAATTCAAAACAAGTTACTTGCTTAATTATTACTTTTCACTGATGATGTTCCGAAATAAAACAGTTTCCATCGATAAATTGAGACCGTATAATTTTCACACAAGAAATAAAATGAAATAGTTTTCAGTGATGAAATGAAACAAGTTATTTTTTCATCATTGAGAAATTGAAACCAAACATTTTCGAAACCAAATGACTATTATATTTTCGAAATTTCTGCTTGTAATTTCAATTAGTTTTGTGCATGAAATTGTTAAAAATATTAACACAAAGATTACAGTTTAGAAATATTTAATTCAAGATGCATAAAGTTAAAGAAGAAACCCCTAAACTTACTTTTTCATTTCAATCTTCATTTTAAGGTATGTGATATACCGCAATTGTTCGCAACCATTGTAATGTCAACTTGTATCGCGCGCGTTTACTTAATAATAGATAAACGTAAAAAAAAAAAAGAATAAGAATGTTATAAAATTTTACAAATTTGCGTGACAAAGATTTGCATCGATTTATCTACATTTGTTTCCTTAAAGACATTACAATAATAATAATCGTTGAAAGCTCTCTTGATTTTTTTTTTCCGTTATCTATCAACTGCGGCGCCGCCGCCGCCGCCGCTACCTTCTTGATCCATCTTTATTCTCGTCGCGTTTTATGTAGAACCCTTTATCAAATCGATGTAAATTGTTCATTTTGTGACTGTCGATGTTGGTAAGATGAATTTTTCTTCATCTTCTTTTTCTTGTTCTTAACGTTGTTATTGAAAAGGATTTCGTTATCGCGACACCTTTTTGTAATAGTTTTGTGCTATCGCGCGCGACGATAGATAGCGCTGTACGCGGTCGTGCTTTTCTGTCTCTTTCGTCGCGCCTCCGCCGCCGCGGCGGCGCAACGAAAATATATATTTAAAATATATTTTTTGATATTTTCAATTAAATTTCATAATGATGAATTAAACGACGAATCTAATTATCATGATAAATTGTATTCTGATGGCACATGTGCTGAATATAATGAATATTTAACAAAATTTGTTCAAGATTAAATGTTCTGTTACGAATGTAAATTGTATAAAAAAGAAGAAAAATAATTAAAACCACAAATTTCTTACTGGTCTAATTTATTTAGTAGACCAGCAAGAAATTTGTGGTTTTAATTATTTTTCTTCTTTTTTAATTTTCAGACTTGCCTTTATGTGATATCAAAACTTTTTGTTTTTTGGATTCAGCAGATAACTTAATAAAATCTTGCCGAACCATTTACAATGTAATTGTAATTATTGGTTTTGATATCAATTGTTTTTGTTTTCAAATTAATCAAATAAATTATTAGAAATGTTTCTTTTTGAATTTTAGAAATTCATATTATTGAATTTCACGCTTCAAAATATGAATTTCAAATTCAAATTTACTAAATGATGTTATGGCCTAATTCGAATAATAATAATATTTCTTTATTGGTCAGACAGTAAGTACATATAGACCACGTTACATCAGAACTAGCTTTAAAATAAAGGCGCGAAAATACAAGTAACCATAAAACAAACAAGGAACTTAAACTGAAATAATATGAATTAATTTAAACAAAAATACAAAGTAAGCTTTCAACTTAATCTAAAATAATCTAAAATAATGAAACAGAACAAAACAACACAACGTTTATCAAAAATAAAATATAAAATCGATAAATAACAATCAAAAATAAACATCTTAAGGGAGATTACGTTGACAATAGGCCACCAGGGCGTAGAAGTAAAAAAACAGAGAACACGTTTAAAACAAAAAATTTCAAAATGTAGTTAAGGTAATAGTGAATACTAGAAGTAGAGATGAATTACATTAAATATTACAATCAATGCTAGAAATAAATTTCGCTAACATATTCATTAACTGATCGTTATGCGCCGCGACAGAAATAAGAGACACCACCGAATAAGGACCATACAGCTTCAATTTTCTCTGCTCTTTCTCTAGAGTATCCCTTTCAGGAATGAACCGATTACAACTCCAAAATATATGCTCGATGGTGTCGCTTGCCTCCCCGCAAGGACATAAATTGCTTAAAACTATCTTTTGACGATATAGACTAGAATTTAAAGAAGAGTGATTACATCTTATTCTATTGAAAGGAACAATTATTTTTCGACAAAACTTAAAATTAGAAAACCAAGGTTTTACACCCTCAACATAAAAATTCTGAAAATAGAAGGAACCCTTTTATTCACCCATTTCCAACAGCCCTTTAATATTCTCTGATTTGCATTTTTCTCTAAATATAGCAAAAAAATCTGTAACAGGAATGGGAGAATTCAAAAGGATCCCATTTATAGCAGCCGCCTTGGCCATGGAATCGGCCTTCTCGTTCCCAAAAATTCCTGTATGTGCAGGAATCCAGACTAACTTAATATCTAAATTTACTTCATCAGATACAGAAAGTTTATGTCTAATCTGATTAACAGAAAATGATTTACTAATATAATGTGCAATGTTCAGTGCTAATAAAGCACTTAGAGAATCCGTGAATATAATACACTTTTCAATTTTATAATTAATAATATCATTTATAACATTCAATAAAGCTAAACATTCAGCCGAAAATATGGAAGCAGAATCTAAAATTTTGTAAGAACCAACAAGGCTGTCATTTGGACACCAAGAAGCAAAACTGACTGACCAAGAATTGTCAGTTCTCATCTTAGAACCATCAGTAAAAATAAAGACAACGTCGTCAACCATAGGAAAAAGTTTATCAAATTCCCTATTTGGAGAGTTTGATTTAACGATGCTTCTACCACTTTCAAAATCGATATTTGGTTTGAAGAACCTACTTTCAAAATTACCCTGAAAATCATTACGAATAACAGAGTCGCTCAGAAACCAACAATCCTGAAAACAACAAGCAAGCAGTGATTTGCTAAAATTGTGTTCAAATTTAAAATCTTCCGAACAGTCAATAATAGATTCTAAATTCTTTAAAGTTTTGGAATTCCCCTGAGCAAAACATTTCAAAACATATCTAAAAGCTAAATCTTTAAAACGATATTTAAGCAAAGGAATTTTTGCTTCAGCCAACATAACGTTGATCGGAGTTCTTTTCCTATACCCCATCGCAATTCTAATAGCTACATTTTGGATTTTCTCTAATTCATAAAAAAATTTCTCAGAACAAGGAGAGATCAAAAAACCACCATACTCAATTCTAGATCTTATCAATACTATATATAACCGCAAGAGAGATCCAGGGTCAGCGCCCCACCACGTGGATCTCAAACAACTGATAATTCTCATTGAGGATTTACATTTCAAAACAATACTCTTGACATGAGTCTGCCAATTTAGCCTACGATCAAGGAACATACCCAGAAATTTTACAGAATTCGAGGCTTTTAGTGTTTTGTTACAAATCTTGATAGTAAATCATGATAGAGTTAAAGATCTATCTAAACGTTTACATGAGTTATTAAAATCCATAAAAACACATTTGTCAGGTGCTAAGTGCAAACCACGATCAGATAAGAAAGATACCAATTTTTGGATTTCTATTTCTAACTTTTTAATTTTCACCTCACTACTGATCCCAATCTCATCGATATAAATAACTACATAGTCTGCAAATTGTAGAATTTTAACATCTGAATCTAACAAATTCTCGATTTTCCCAGAATAAATCGAGTATAAAATCGGGCTCAACACACAACCCTGAGGAACACCTTTAGCAATCAGTTTTTCAATCAATTTGGAACCAGTACAAAAAGTAACCTGGCGGTCGGAAATTAAATTTTTAATAAAAGCTACAACTCTCCGAGGAACGTTCAAATCGATCAAATCATCAATTAAGATTTCCGGGATCACATTATCAAAGGCTCCTTTAATATCAACAAAAACCGCAACCAAATTCTCTTTATTGTAAAAATTCTTATTAATGTCTGAAGTTAAAATACTTAAATTGTCCATACACGATTTGTTCCTTCTAAATCCGAATTGTGTCTTGGCGAAAAGCTCATTCTTTTCTAACCAGAATTGGAAACGTTCTTTCAGCATTTTCTCCAAAACCTTAAGGAAACAAGAAGCTAGTGAAATTGGTCTGACCTTGTCCGAGTTCCCCTTTGGAATAAATAAGACCAAAAACTTCTTCCATTGTACAGGAAATGCTTCAATAAAAAAATATCATTGTATAAATCTAGAAGTATTCTTTGATAGGATTCAGGTAAACGAAAAATCACATCATAGTCAATCCTATCCAAACCTGGAGAAGAAGTCCTCTTCAAATTGTGAATTGTAGACTCAAATTCAGCATACGAGAAAGGACAATCTAGAAAGCTGTCTTCGCCATTGTCAACAATATCATCTATATCTTTCAATACCATATCAGGAAGACTCTCAATTTTACATAAATCATCAATTCGCGAACGTAATCGATGGTGGCGCCGCTCCATGAACTACTATAAAGTATTTCAACTACACTGATTTCTATTGAAAATTTTTTCATTGGTAACATATTTTAGGTGTCCAATGAAAAAATTGTCAATAGAATTCAGTGTAGTTGAAATACTTTATATTAGTTCATGGAGCGGCGCCACCATCGATTACGTTCGCGAATAGCTTTCAGAACATTTTGTTCTTGATTAAAATTACCCTCAGAAGATGAAATTCTATTTAAACCATTCTTGAACATTTTAATTTTTCTCCAAAAATCAGTGATCTTGGTTCTAGGAGAAATGGATTCACAGAAATTCATAAAGGATTTCTTTTTCTCCTCCTTTAATATCCTAGTAGTCTCAGACACGGTCTTTTCTACTTCAAGAAATTTTTCTTTATTAAATCCATATCTAATGGATTTATAAACAGCTTTACGCAGGCGAGCAGCCTTACTACAATTGTTGTCCCACCATACACAACTTTTAAAAACTTTACCTTTTTTATCTCTCAATCTAGGTACATTATTTACATCTTCAGGAATGGATCTCAAAATACTATCTTTTAAGAACGATGTGAAGCAATTGTATCTCGAAATAGCATCTGAATTCAAGAAATCTATAGAACCAAAGGAAGAAAGATTTTTATCCAAAATGTCAATAAAGACCTCCCAGTTAACTCTATGCATCTTGAATCTATAGTCTAATTTCTGTTGAAAGAGCGGTCTGGCATTCAGTTCAAGAATTAAAGGGTAATGGTCACTTCCCCAACTATCATATAAGACGTGCCAATCACTCACCAGAGCAAAATCAGCTGAAACGAAGGTCAGGTCAATACTAGAATATGAAACTCCGTTACACGACAATGAAATATGAGTAGGGGAATTATTGTTCAAAAGAACAAAATTCTCTACATCCAAATTATCTACAATGACATTTCCGTTACCACAAGACCCGTCACTACACCAAAAAGGATGGTGAGCATTAAAATCTCCCCCCACGATAAAGTGATCAGCCTTATAATCCTTGATAGCGTTTGAAAAGTCATTCCACTCCTTTTTTCCAATATTAACGTTCAGCGAAGGACATCTATAACATACGACTACCAGAATAGTTCCCATGTTAGATTTAAAAACAGCAGAACCAATTTCCAGAGAATTTCCTATAAAGCCAATATCTACTTTTTGAAAGACAATTCCCCTTTTGAACAGGATAGCTAAACCACCTGCTCTGTTACCTAATCTATCAAAACGGACAGAATCAAAATCACGTAAATTAAAACTAATTTCTGGTTTTAACCATGTTTCCGACAATAAAATAATATCAAAATTACAAATGTTCGTTTGAAAATCTAACTTATTTTGTATACTTCTACAATTCCATTGTAGTATTTTCAAGACTTCCATACTTTCGGATTAGCCTTATTGCTAACAATCAGTTTATCATCCTTACTACTATCTTTTACTAACCTATCATATAACTTAGAAGTAATCTCTATTGATCGATGGTCTGATGAACTCTGCAGCTGTTGTGTTCAATGCTCCAAACTTCGCTAGGAACTCGACCTGCTACCAGCTAACAGAGATTTGTCCTTCTTTTTTGAATGAGAGACCGCAACAAAATCCTCTGCATCTCGCTTCTCATACGTTGAATCCTCTCCAACACTAACAACATGAGCAGAAGAGGACGCGGCCTCGGACATCCCTCTTCTGACAGGAATGGAACCTTTGTTTCTTCTCTGGTCACACGTAGTTTTTGAACCTTTACTTTCATTGTCAACTAAAGCATCTGAATAAGATTTCTGAATTTGGCCTCTCCTAAACCTGCTGGCTTCCTCCAAAGAAGGGAAGTCATCTTTCACATGTCTCAAAGTAGAAGGATTAACAAAAATCCTTTTTCGTGCTTCTGAATAGGAAATGTTTTCAAACGCCATCAGTTCATTTACTGCCTTATTCTTCTTGTATATTGGACAAATGCTTTCGAAAGATTTGTGCTGTCCTTTACAGTTAGCACAAATTGGGTCCTTTACTTGACAATCATGATTTTCTTTGACATCTCCACACATCGAACATTTCTCCTTGTTGCGGCAGTCTTTTGCCATGTGACCAAATAAAAAGCACTTAAAGCATTGTAGTGGTTTCCTCACAAAAGGGTCAACTTTAACTTTAACAAAAAATAAAAGGACTTCTTTAGGAAGTGAATCTCCAACAAATTCAACCTGAACAGAAAAAGTAGGGATCCATTTATCTTCATCCGACAACGGTGTTTTATTTCTCTTGTTCATCCTAGTAACTTTCTGGATAGGAATAGGAGACCTGATTGTAGCCAGCAGATCTTCCTCGCTCAGTTCTAAATCTATGCCTCTCAAAACGCCTTTACGAAATTTTCTAAATCCAGGAATGAAGGGTAGCAACCCCTCGGTCTCCAAATCAGCATCCTTCAGAAGATTATTCGCCTCGATTCGGTCCGATAAAATGACAACACCTTTGAATCTTCCCTCTCTCTTGATCTCTTGAATTGAAAAATATTTATTCATCAGCAATTTACCAATCTTGAAGATGCTTAGCTGTTTGTTGGAATAGCCAGCATTCCTTATCCAAATCCCATATGGTCCCTTCTGAGATTCTGCATATCCTTGCAAGTCGAAACTTGATGAAATCTGATTCCCTGCATCATCCTTTCTCAACTTTCCTTTATCAGCATCATGTTTCTCCGAATTGTCCAGTCACCTTTTAATCGGAATCTTTTTTTGTTCACTACAATCCATACCCGTTTCATCAGGTAAACAATCCATGTTCAGAGGTTAAGTTTCCATCCGGCGAACCGGGGGAAACAAAATAAAGAAAACGAAACAAGTATATATGGTTTTTCTCACGCAAAAGCAATTTCACGAAAATAACAGTTCCGAAAATTGCAAAGGGCCCTTGATTAAAAACTTTAATCAAAAACAAAAAGACTTTATCCTCAGGCGAAAAAAAACCGTCCGTACTCGATCAAGTCTCAAACCCTCCCATAATTCGAATAATTAAAACATTGACTGATGCGCCATCCAACGGGAAAAATTGGCGATGGAATGGGAACATGATGACGTCATATACGTCAATTTTTATTAATGAAAAATGACATTTTTAGAAATATAAAAAAATTCTATGTGTCTTTATTTAAATTGTTAAGACTTTGGAGCCTTTTTAAAGAGAATATATATATAAGGTAAATATAAATAATTAAATGAATATAAAAAAATTGACATCGGAAACAGATGTATTCCGATATAGTCAATTTAAAATTATGTTCGGGTTATATTTTATGTCATTTTGTCATGGCAGGCGTAATATACGTTCGCTAAGAAACGTACGGCTACGATATAAAATCTTGCCGCAACGTTTCTAGCGAACGTCTTGATATATTTTTGATGAATTCAGCCTTTTTATTTACGTTAGTTCAAACAATAATTTGTTATTCAAATATCATTCTGAAATACTTCAAATTAAATATTATAAAGTAACTGATGACGATTTTTTTTTATTTCATAAATTTCAAGGAAGTGTTTCTTAAGGTAGTACGTACGAGATAGTCATATTCAAAATTAAGAAATCCTCTAAAAGAGAATTGTAAATCAATTTTAATCAGAAATCATGGACTTTTGCATTACTAGTAAACAAAAATTATGTAAGTAATCAAATTTTATTGGTTGATCTAAGAAAAACGTGAAATGATAATTGAATTTTTAAAGCTAACTGTACTTATTAACCAATCAGATGTAATCTTTCCGTTGTATCCAACTTTTATTCAGTTATTATTTAAAACTATGCAGACAATAACTTTAAAAATTTTAGTAGTTATATTGCATTAGTCAAACTATAACATATCAATTTTTCATGCAAATCTGATTGTTCGTTTTGTTTCTATAATGAAATTATTGTGCTCACAAAACCTTGCTTCATAAGAGCTACTGTTAATTTATACATTTTTGAAATTAGATATCTCTGCTTACAGACAGTCAATTTTTCTGAAATTTCACTCACAGATGCATAGTAATGTTCACTTTTATTGACTAAATTTTGAAGAGAATCTGACTATTTTGAGATATCGTACGTACTACCTTAACAAAACACAGACCTTCAGAAAATGTGCTTGAACGTTTAGTAATATTCAGATACGTCTAACGTTGTCACGGGCTTTTGTATGCTTAAGGTTTAAACATATTTATAATTTTGAACATAATAAAAAAAGATAGTTGACAAACGTAATAACTAACAAAATTTACAAAGTGCAGTCAAATTTAACAAATATGTTGGCTAACGGTACTAAGAAAGTAAAAAAAAAATAATTAATGTGAAAATGTAATTTAAAAGAATAGATTAAAACGGGGGATGGTAAACTCTTCCAAAAATGTTCTATCTTATGCAATAGATACACTGACAAAACAAAAATACTTCACCCAACAAAAATTGCTGCATTAACAGACTACGCCAAAAATAAATTTTATGGATAACAATTGCTGACGAACCTGACTGTATACAAAATACTTTCGTTGACAAATTATTTCAATAAGAAAATAAAGATGAAAACATTATTACTGAGAAAATGTAATTTGAAACAATAAATTAAAGAAAATGATTATTTTTAATAATTTGTAAATCTGTTTAATAGCACCGCTAGTGACCTATACTTCATTATTTGTTTCGTAATAGTTGTCATTCAAACCAAGTTTACGAAGATCGTTTTTGTATAAATGTGAAATAGTTGTTAACAAAATAATTGGTTGTCAAATAACCAAAGAAAGAAAAAACCCCAATTTGATTAACCTACAATTACAAATTTGTCAAAATGAGTTCCAAATTAGTTAAACCAAAACTAACAAAAATAACCAAACTAATAGCAAATACGTTAACCCAAAGTTACAAAACTAACAATATCATTTTGCGTAAATGTAATAGTTGTTTAATAGTTGCTATTAATTTTATAAATTTTTAAAATCTTTCGTTGGGAATGATCACACGATTGCTCTTTAACTGTACATTAGATAAAAGTTTACTTAGAAAATATATTCATTGCATTTTATAAAGTTAATTGAATAGTTTTTATTTTTATTAAAATGTAATATATTTTCTTTTGCAGAAGGACAAAAAATAATGAACAGAAGGAACTGGGGATGGTCAACGATGTGTACGAGGATCCTTGCAATACCTCGAACGAAGATACAATCCTGGAGTTCATTGTTATGGAGAATGATGAAGACGTAAGTGAAGTGGCGGAAAATCAGTCCAATCTATTTGATTCTGATATCCCGCATATTTCTCATTTAAATATAAATAGCAAAAACAGTGTTTCGTTGTACGTGGAAGATCAAAACAATGCTTGCTGTTTAGATGTTCATCGTATCGCAAGCTTTCATAGTGATACTGTCAACGAAACACACGAAGAAGAACCGCAAAATGCATGTAATTCGGACTCTTCAATTATGACAAATAACATTTCAAATTTTGTTAATTACAATGGCAATATAACGTTGGAAGTGGAACGACAAAAAACCTCACGTAGTTTGTCTGTTCCTCGTATCGCAAACCTCCATGGCGATACTACCGACGTATTGCATGAAGAACTAAACGATGCATGTACTTCTTCTCTTTCTCGTACTAACAATTTGAATATTAGCAAAGACGATATAGAATACGAAGAGGAAGAACAATACAATTCAAGTAATAATGATCTTCCTGATCTTATTATTGAAAATGAAGACAATGGAAATACATGCGCGAATGAAAACATTTGTACAAGTACGCGGTGTATTATAAATTATCACCATTTTATTTCTGAAATGCATCGAACATTCGACAATCACGCGGCTGGAATTGAGTGCTTATTCAAGGACTGGAAGTTAGTCAAAACACATCGTCGTGGCTTATTAACACAATTTTTTTTTAAATGTAACATGTGTAAATATGAAGCTAATTTTTGGTCTGAACCATTAGCAGATGATGTAATAAATGTTAATGAAGCTGCTGTATCCGGCACCATAACAACTGGTATTGGATTCGCACAATTGGAAGAGTTGTGTGCAGCAATTAACGTAAATTGTTTTTCAGATACAACGTATAGAAAGATAAGAGAAAGTGTTATTGATGATTTCGAACAAACAGCTCTTCTTGCAATGCAAAATGCAGCTGAAGAGGAAAGACGTTTAGCATTAGAAGAAAATGAAACCGTCAATGGCATTCCATACATAACTGTTGTTGCAGACGGTCAGTGGTCGAAAAGATCATACGGACACACTTTTAATGCGTTATCAGGTGTTGGTGCTATTATTGGTTACCGCACTGGTAAAGTTCTTTATGTGGGAGTGCGTAATAAGTACTGCGCGTTTTGTCATTATTATGCTCGTAAAGGTAAAGAACCTAAACAACATAAATGCTACAAAAACTTTAACCGTGACTGCAGTTCTTCTAAGATGGAATGTGACGCAATAGCAGAAGGCTTCAACTGCAGTATTGATATGCATGGTTTGATATATAAGATTCTGGTTGCTGACAATGACAGTAGCGTTTATAAAGCTATCATTGATAGTAATCCTTACGATGCCCAAAATGTTTGTGTTAAAAAAATAGAGTGCACAAATCATTTACTTAGAAACTTATGTAAGAAAATGAAAGCTATTTCGAAAGAAATACCGCCTGGGCTGCAAGGAAATAAGGAATTTATACAACTTCGTAAAACTGTAGATAACAATATCTTCTATATACGCCAAGAAATATTACTTGCGGTTTCCCGAAAACGTGGTACAGATGATATTAATAATACTATTGTAAGAGAACTGCAAAAAGAAATAAAAAACATTCCTCGCCATGTTTTTGGAGAACATAAGTTCTGCCAAGAATTTGGATTGGCATGCGTACCTACTGACAACAACAATAAAGATAATTATATTCCGTTACTGGAGAAATATGGCTTGTTCGATAAAATTTCAATAGCAGTTGATTACATTAGCAACTACGCTGAGAGTTTGATGTATATGTTAACAAATAATTCTGCCGAAACATTTAATTCGGTTCTTTGTAAAGAAATCGGCGGCAAACGTATCAATTTTGGAGCAAGAGGTTCGTATGATGCTCGAGTAGCTGGTGCTGTTGTGCAATTTAATACACAGCAAGTTTTGAGCCAGCTATATCAAACGAAGGACAACGATGTTCCAGCTGTTGTTGATAAAATTGAGAATCGTCGAAAAGAAAAAATTATCAACAACAAAAAAAATCGAAGTGATAAAGAGAAGGAATTCCATGTTCCTGAAAGGCATGAAGGAGCTCAATATTATGGTTCTCGATGTCAAAAACCAGACATTGATGAAGAAACAATGGAACAACGTCGACAAGATTTTTTCCAGCGTTTGCTAGAAAATGCTGTTAAACGAGAACAAATAGAATTTGAAACCAGGGATCAAAGCAATTCAGAACAATGGAAGGTCTTGAGGAAACGGATGTTAACAGCATCCAATTTTGGCGCTGTTTGTTCAATGAGGGAAACGACATCATGCGTTTCAAACGTCGCGCGCATTCTTTATTCCTCGTTTCAGACTTTGGAAATGCAATACGGATGTGAAAGTGAAGATAAAGCTCTAACACAATTGTCGAATGACATAGGAAAAAATATTCAAAAGTGCGGATTGTTCATAGATACAGAAATACCATTTTTGGGAGCTTCACCTGATGGTCTAATTGATGACGATGGTATAGTAGAAATAAAATGTCCTGCAACAGCAAAAAATAAAACAATAGCAGAAGCTTTGAATAATCTTCCACACATACGGGGGATATTTGATAAGCATGATGTATATGCTATGAATGTTAATCATAAATACTATTATCAAATTCAAGGACAATTGCACATAACAAAAAGAAAGTATTGCATCTTTGCTCTTTGGACACAGAAGGAGATGAAAACAATTACAATTGAAAGAGATGACCACTTTTGGGAGGAAAAAATGGAATTAAAATTAACTCATTTCTATAATCATTGTTTGTTACCAGAAATTCTGGACAGTCGGCGTGCAAGACACATGCCAATTAGAGATCCCGAATATATAATTGAGAATCAAAGAATTGCAGCTTTACGAAAAGAAAATGCAAATCAGAAAGGGATTAAACACAAAGTTACGGTTAACAATGCAAGAAAAAGTAATAAACGACAAAGAAGCAATATTCAGTGTGTCGCAACTGATAATGAACACCTTTTACTGAACGATAATGATAAGAACGAAGATATCGAGCAACACTTGGGATACGAAAATGAAATTTTGGTATTCGAAGATCAGAGTATAGCTGAACGTAGAGAATACATTGAGAACAGGCGTGCTTCACTACGAAGCATTCAAAGGGTTGTTTTAAATGTTATGGAACAAATAAATGATGCCTCAATTGATACATTTTTGAAAGTTATTAGAGAAACTACAACATTTTCAACGCAAAGTTCGCAGTATGTGGTTTACAGAGATATAGTGGAACCGCATGTCATAAACAAAAGTATTCAAATAATTGGAGGAAATGCGTCTCGTCACTGGCGCTGCTTTTATTTTGACGAAAACATTCTTTACGTTTATGACAGTTTGCCAAACAATGGCTACGATAGTTTCAGCAAATATGAATGTGAATATTTACATTTGCGTTTTCCCACTGTCGATAAACATGGCATTAAATTTGAAAACGTCCAACAACAGCCCGACTGTTTTTCTTGTGGCGTATATGCTGCAGCATTTGCTACGACTATTGCATTGGGAGAAAATCCTAGTAATAAGCATTATTCTGTAGATGTTCAGAAAATGCGACGTCATTTTGTCGAAATTATAATAAACAATCGATTAACACCTTTCCCGGAAAATTAGTTAATCTTCATTATTTGATGCAATTGATTATCCGGGATATCTCTGAATTAATGCATTTCCTTTGCCGGAAAGTAATACGAAATTTAACAATCCCTGTTAACCCTTTAACGATCATGGCAATTTCCCCACCACCAAGGATTACCATTGATTTGCTATGCCCCCTCTTTGCTTGCTTCGGGCGTTTTCGGGCGGCATGATCGTTATAGGGTTAATATGTGCGACAACAGTAAACAAGTAGTCAGTAGAGATTGCGTGTTATTGGCGTCAGTGTAGTGTCACATGACTTCTCTGCTCAGCCATTGGCCATTCATATAGGTCATGTTATTTTAATACGAGTCTCGATGCATTACAGGAAATGGCAAACAAAATTCAGCTAAACCTTTTTGTCCAATAAATAAGATACACGCATGCTATTAATAATATGTATATATGTTTACTAATTCAGTAAAAAGTTTTTGTATGAAAGCCAAATTAAGTTATATTAAAGTAATGCAATACGGAGAGATGAAATTTTTGTGGTTGCATCTCACGACATTGGGCGGTGGAGGGGCCCATTGAAGTTTACACTGAGAGAAATACACTGAGAAAAATATATTGCTATGGTTGCCATCTCGATAGTACACATAACAATCTTACGTCATACGCATGCGCTAATAAGATGGCGCTTAGATATTTATATTGAGACATCGAAATCCAGATTGCGACTATAGCAATATCTTTTTTCATTATCTATATTGCTACATACGGTGTAACACGAGAATCCGTATCGACGCGGACGTATCGATAGCGAACTCTCAGCCACTGGTAGCGACGCCCAACGGGTACAGTTTCGGACGGTTACGAGCTCCAAGTCATTTTAACCGGAAATGACTAAAGGACGTCGGGTTACGGGTCGGTTGCGCGGCTAGTCAGTTTAAACGGAGAGGGGCTGGCTTCTAAATGTAAAGTGGAAAGGATGTTTGAAAAGATAACTCAAGGTTAGATGTTTAATTCAAAATTTATTCAACGTCAGCTTCCAGATGTTACAGCAACCTCTTTTAGGTTTTTGGGACGCGGGGTCACCTCAGAGGGCGGCCCTATGCCTGCAAAAGTTGGAGGATTTTAGAACCTAAATTTATCTTTACTCTACTCTACCAATTCCGTGCACCGT
>JABFQA010001186.1:0-14681 GCA_022817065.1 Probaryconus sp. ZL-2020 | reverse complement strand
TTAGATCATGATTTAAAGAAAATGTGTTTTAAGAAAGAAAAAATTTAATTCAATTTTTGTAATGTGTTTTAAATAGTTTTTATGGTTTTGTATGCCTTTATTACTGAAAAAATGATCGTTTGAATAAGAGAAATGTATTACAGCTTTACAGTATTATATAGCTTTGGCAATAGAATATCAAGTATACATATATTATACGTATAATATACGTATATTAGATATTATCTTAGACATTTCTAGTATACATATATTATACATATAATATACGTATATTAGATATTGTCTTAGAAATTTTTTGCAATTTAGATCATGATTTAAAGAAAATGTGTTTTAAGGAAGAAAAAATTTAATTCAATTTTTGTAATGTGTTTTAAATAGTTTTTATGGTTTTGTATGCCTTTATTACTGAAAAAAATGATCGTTTGAATAAGAGAAATGTATTACAGCTTTACAAATAGGAGATATCCAGTATACATATATTATACATATAATATACGTATATTAGATATTGTCTTAGAAATTTTTTGTATTTTGCATCAAGGTGAAAAAAATAAATAAAAAATAATTTCTTTTAATTTTTTATTTTTTTTTAAGAATATCTTATTCTGCTTTATTTCTTTTTAATTAATGTTAAAATGATCATTTTAATTCAAGATTTGACTTATAGCTTTGGCAATAGAATATCAAGTATACATATATTATACGTATAATATATGTATATTAGATATTATCTTAGACATTTCTAGTATACATATATTATACATATAATATACGTATATTAGATATTGTCTTAGAAATTTTTTGCAATTTAGATCATGATTTAAAGAAAATGTGTTTTAAGAAAGAAAAAATTTAATTCAATTTTTGTAATGTGTTTTAAATAGTTTTTATGGTTTTGTATGCCTTTATTACTGAAAAAATGATCGTTTGAATAAAAGAACTGTATTACAGCTTTACAAATAGGATATCCAGTATACATATATTATACATATAATATACGTATATTAGATATTGTCTTAGAAATTTTTTGCAATTTTTTTCAACATAAAAAAATTCTATTTTAATTGTCAAAGATATTTTCAAAACTATATTGAAATTTTTGATTCACAGCCAATTTTAAATGTTATGAAAATGATGTCATGTATATTGGTCTAATCATTTATACAATTAGACACGTCTTACCGCATGCTGAAAGCATGACTAACAGCATGGTACTGTGTAAATGTTACGTTCGATATAGACCTCTATCTTTTGACATTCGGCATATACGGATGACACCCTTTTACAGGTAGGAACAGTCGCTAACTCCACAATTCCGGAGACGTTGTGCAATGGAAAAGGGAGTCGGCTTCTAGACCGTTCTTTATCCAACCAAGTCGTTTAGTAACAGATCAGCCGTCAGTTACTAAATGTCTCCTAAAAAAAAATTCCTGGTTGAATTTGTAAAAGTTTTTCAAAACATAATACATTGTCCTGTGAAACATTTATAATTAAGATTATAATCTATTGAGATCCTTATTACTTTTTTTTAATTTAAAAAAACAATCTTTTTTTATATCAGTTTATTCCGTGCGTGATTTGATTGGACTGGTTGAGCAGATTTTTGGGATCACAGGATTGCTGAATGATAACGGAAGGATTTCACAGGACTCTTGGCTTGGCAACAAGATGGATTGCTGCATGTCTGTATTAATCCATGGGCGGAATGTTGGAGAACTGGATAAACCGGTTGAGTTTGTTACTGGATCACAGGATCATTGGATGATATAGGAGGTTTTGTAACAGGACTCGGCTCTATAAACGACTGTATTCCTGGATGTTTGGATCACTCCATCGGTAGAACGTATGACGACTGTAAGACGTATTAATTATATTATTGAATCATAGGAACATTGGATGGTAAAAGGAAGATTTGGATCATAGGATTCTTACCTCTGTAAACAACTAGATTGCTGGATGTTTGGACCACACTATTGGCAGAACGTTGGACAATTGGATACTGGTTGAGTAAATTACTGGATCACAGGATCGTTGGATGATAACGGGAAGAATTTGGATCATAGGAATCGCTTATGTAAACAGCTGGATAGGTGGATGTTGGTATCACTCATCGGCAGAACCTTGAACGACTGGATGACTAGTTGACTAAATTACTGGATCACAGGATCATTGGATGATAAAAGAATTTGGTTCATAGGTCTTGGCTCTGTAAACTGTTGGATTGCTGGATGTTCGAATCACTCATCGGCAGAACCTTGAACGACTGGATGACTGGTTGAATAAATTACTGGATCACAGGATTATTGGATGACAAAAGAAGAATTTGGATCGTAGGTCCTCGGCTTTGCAAATAGCTGGATTGCTGGATCTTGGGATCAGTCATCGGCAGAATCTTGAACGACTGCATGACTGGTTGAGTCAATTACTGGATTAGAGGATCATTGGATAAAAAAAAATGAATTAGGATCATAGGTCTCGGCTCTGTCAACAGCTTGATTGCTGGCTTGGGATCATTCATCGGCAGAAACTTGAACCATTGGATGAGTAAATTACTGGATCACAGCATCATTGCGTCACCCCAGTGGAAGAAGGTGCAACCTCATTTATTGCTTCAAGAAGGGCTTATGTCCTAATGCTTATACATAGGATATAGGCCCTTTTTCAAGCAATGAACGAGGTTGTATCTTCTTCCGCTGTGGCGACGATTGGATGATAAAAAAAGAATTTGTATCTTAGGTCTCGGCTCTGTAACAACATGATTGCTGGATCTTGGGATCACTCATCGGCAGAAACTTGAACCATTGGATAAGTAAATTACTGGATCACAGGATCATTGGATGATAAAAAAAGAATTTGGATCATAGGTCTCGGCTCTGTCAACAGCTTGAATGCTGGATCTTGTAAACACTCATCGGCAGAAACTTGAACCACTGGATGAGTAAATTACTGGATCACAGGATCATTGGATGATAAAAGAATTTGGATCATAGTCTCGGCTCTGTAAACTGCTTGATTGCTGGATCTTGGGATCACTCCATCGGCGTACTGTTTGACGACTGTATGACGTATAAAGTAAATTATTGAATCACAGGAGCATTGGATGATTACAGGAAGATTTGGATTATAGGACTCTTACTTCTGTAAATTACTAGATTGCTGGATGTTTGGACCACTCTATTGGCAGAACGTTGGACGACTGGATGACTGGTTGAGTAAATTACTGGATCACAGGATCTTTGGATTGATAACGGGAAGAATTTGGATCATAGGTTCGGCTCTGTAAACAGCTGGATTGCTGGATCTTCGGATCACTAATCGGAAGAATCTTGAACGACTGGATGACTGGTTGACTAAATTACTGGATCACAGGATCATTGGATGATAAAAGAATTTGGATCATAGATCTCGGCTCTGTAAACAACTTGATTGCTAAATCTTGGGATCACTCCATCGGCGTAATGTTTGACGACTGTATGACGTATAAAGTAAATTATTGAATCACAGGAGCATTGGATGATAAAAGGAAGATTTGGATCATAGGACTCTTACTTCTGTAAATAACTAGATTGCTGGATGATTGGACCACTCTATTGGCAGAACGTTGGACGACTGGATGACTGGTGCAGTATTATTACTGGAACACACCACCATTGAATGATAAAAGAAGAATTTGGATCCTAGGTTTCGGCTCTTTAAACAGCTGGATTGCTGGATCTTGGGATCACTCATCGGCAGAATCTTGAACGACTTGATGACTGGTTGAGTAAATTACTGGAACACAGCACCATTGAATGATAAAAGAAGAATTTGGATCATAGGACTCGCTGCTGTAAATAACTGGATTGCCGGATCTTGGGATTACTCATCGGCAGAATCTTGAACGACTGGATGACTGGTTGAGTATATTACTGGAACACAGTACCATTGGATGATAAAAGAAGAATTTGGATCATAGGACTCGCTGCTGTAAATAACTGGATTGCTGGATCTTGGGATCACTCATCGGCAGAATCTTGAACGACTTGATGAATGGTTGAGTAAATTACTGGAACACAGCACCATTGAATGATAAAAGAAGAATTTGGATCATAGGACTCGCTGCTGTAAATAACTGGATTGCTGGATCTTGGGATCACTCATCGGCAGAATCTTGAACGACTGGATGACTGGTTGAGTAAATTACTGGAACACAGCACCATTGGATGATAAAAGAAGAATTTGGATCATAGGACTCGCTTCTGTAAATAACTGGATTGCTGGATCTTGGGATTACTCATCGGCAGAATCTTGAACGACTGGATGACTGGTTGAGTAAATTGCTGGAACACAGCACCATTGGATGATAAAAGAAGAATTTGGATCATAGGACTCGCTTCTGTAAATAACTGGATTGCTGGATCTTGGGATTACTCATCGGCAGAATCTTGAACGACTGAATGACTGGTTGAGTAAATTGCTGGAACACAGCACCATTGGATGATAAAAGAAGAATTTGGATCATACGACTCGCTTCTGTAAATAGCTGGATTGCTGGATCTTGACTGGATGACTGGTTGAGTAAATTATTGGATCATAGCACCATTGGATGATAAAAGAAGAATTTGGATCAGATGACTCGGTGCTGTAAATAATTGGATTTCTTGATGTTTGTATCACCCCATTAGAGAAATGTTGGACGATTTGATGACTTTTAAAGTCATTATTGGACTCTTGGTTTTGTAACTGGGTTACAGAACGACTGGGTGACGGTTTTACTAAATTATAGGTTCACAGGATCATTGGATGTTAACAGGAGACTTTGGAACATGGGATTCCTGACACTATAGACAATTGCTAAATGAGTGGATTAGTACATAAGTGTTGAGTAAATAGATTATACGATGATTGGACAATGTAGAAAAATATAGATAATAAAAAAAAAATTATAATAAATTGCTTTATTATTAAGTATATTTTTTTGTTTCAGTGATTTAAATCAAGAACTTTGTTACTACACTCAACTCTCGCTCAACGCTCCTACTAGTTGAACGCATCCACCATTCAGATAATATGGCTTGGATTCGTTTTTTAAAGGAGCGATGGGCGAGAGTCAAGTGTATTTTAATAAGTAAAAGTACAAAACGTCATGGTAAAAAGTTTTCTTGATATAAAAACTAGATAATATTAAGATAAATTAATATAAATTAGATGAACTTACATTATTAACTCACCTCTAACGTCAAACAGGATTTCCGGTCCGAAATTTTTTAAATTCAAAAAATGCACGCTATATAATAGAAAATTCCCCAATAGAATACAACATATATTATACACATTAATACAGGGATTATCATCTGTTGTTTAGAACATTTCTATCATCGATGCTTACTTTTCGAGTGTCATACTGTCAAACTTTAAATGAAACACTATGTATAATAATATATTATATTATACGTTCTATATATGGAATATTCTATTGGGGTGTATGCACTATTAAAAATCCAAGGAGTGAATGGTTTCGGAGTTAGGTATGAAAATATAGAAGCTAATTTTCAGGAGGTTAGATTTTTTAACTTTGTAATTTACTGAAATTTATACTTATTATAAGATGCATAATGCTTATTATTCATTTTGTAACAATGTACACATATTTATTTTTATAAATGTTCTGAAATAAGGTATAAAAATCTTATTTGAAATTTCACTCCCATTGAAATTCACTCCGTTAAAGATTGGACGTCTTGGGACTCAAAATTGAGTGAAAGTTTCACTCCCGTCGCTCCCATTTCACTCCACATTTTTAACAGTGTGGTTAGTAAAATGAAATATCCAGACAGTATATACAATTGAAGACCAGCATGCAAGAATCTGATGTGCGCTCCTTGTTCCTTCCGATGAACTATTAACAGTTAAAATTTAAAAGCAAAATCTGTAATTTCGCGAAACGCTTGAACGTCCTTAAAAAATTTAATTGAAATTTTCATTAAAATTTTTTGAATAAGGAAGGAATATAAATTAATTTTAGAACACTTTATATCATATATATATATACAGGGTGATTGTAGATAATCGGTAGCGATGTTGGGTGTTCCAAACGCTCCGAATAATCTGGTGATTTTCATTAACGCCGTGCGCTGACTTCAGTTTGTCAGCGTATCAAACTGACAGTTCAACGTTAACAGAACCTGCACGTCGCCGCGTAGATAACCTTGCAGAAAGAAATGCGGGTGTAATTTTTGAGTCTTAAAAAAGACTCCTGCAATTGCTGGTCTATAAATAAATGCGTCCGTATTTTTTCCATACTGTACAGAAAAAAAAAATATTTATGAGCAACACGCTGTTACTAAACAGTAATGAAAAGGATTGCAAATTATAAATTGTAAAGATAAACAAAGGTAAATGTAGTTTTCCAAGCTTTTTATTTGTATTTGTTAATCTTTAGAGATTACAATTGTCAATCCTTTTAGACAACTCTGTGAAGTGACTGCATAATACTCATAAATGTTTATTTATTTCCGTGTACGGCCACGTGCTTAAAAAATGTATGATTTTTTTAGGTATACTTTTTTAAAATAAATTTTTATAGAATGGCTATTTGAAGATTTGGTAAAAATTCTCATGTGAAATCTCATATGAGAACTCATTGCAATTTTAATTGTAAAAAAATACCATTTGAGGTTTTATGTGAGATCTCACCCCAACAGAACACGGTCGTTCAACGAACGTTCATGGAAGGTTCGCCCCCTGGACCCTCACCGGGCCTTCGCTCGTAGATGCCTCCCCCCCTCCCACGTACACTGGTTACAAAAAATAGTATGCGTGGTAAATACACGAGTAAATACTCTTGTTTTGGCAGCACTCGTTTTGCTCATGCTGTCAATAACACTCTTGCTGCATTTGTCAACTTACTGTACTTGTTGCACAATGTAGTATAATTGAAGGTTCATTGAATATTCATTGAAAGTTCTGTGAACGTACATTTAAGGTTTGTAATGTTTCAATGAATATTCAATGAACCTTCAAATAAGGTATTTACTAATTTCAGTTAACGTTCTCCGAATGTTTAGGGAACGTATCTTTTCAATATTCCTTAAACGAACGTTCAATGAACTATATTTGAGGCGGAGATTAAAATATTATTTGAACGTTCAGAGAACGTTCTACGATTTTCAATGAACGTTCCACGGATGTTCGGAGCGACCAAATCAAACCTTCCATGAACGTTCGATGAACGTCCGTGTTCTGTTGGGGTACATGACATTTTATAATTTAAACCTAATGAGTTCTCAAATAAGATCTCACGTCATATCCTTAATAAAACACAACCACAATGCAACCAATGACATTGAGCTGCGTGTTCGTAGAATCAACGTTGAATAAACTTACGAATGTTCTTTGAGATCAGTATGAATCAACGTTGATAGTGAACAACGTTGAATCAACCTTTATATCAAAGTGTTAAATACTGTATTTTCATTTATTGACTTATTATTTTTTTTAACTAGGTCTTGAGAACATTAAATGAATATGATTCATAAACAAAATTAAAAAAAAATTGAAACTTCATTGAAATAAAATAAAAAATGAGGTTTTTTTAGGATTCGATTTTCGGGCAATAAAAATTCAAAAACAGCGTACATTTTTAAATAACTTCATCACAGTGATTACAAATTTTAATCGCCGTTTCCCTGTTCTTTATCGCGTATGTTTTACAGGATAGTGATATTTTAGAGAATCGCTAGATTGCAAATTACGGATAATTTTTTGGAGTGGCTAGTTTGGATATTGCACTTTCTTCATAATGCCAAATTTTCATACTAACCATTTTCCGAACAATGACTAATCTGTATACTAGCCAGGGATGGTCAGTAATCATTACATTCTGTAATAATTACAGATATATTACCCATTACATCTGTAATTTGTAATGAAAACTCATAAGTTACAAATTACAAATGTAATTATTAATGAAAATCCAAAATTACCCATTACAAAAGTAATGTATAATGAAAACATTTCCATTGCTCATTACAAATGTAATGGGTAACGAAAACATTTCAATTACTCATTACAAAAGTAATGGATAATGATTACATTTCCATTACTCGTTACAACTGTAATGGGCAATGAAAACATTTTCATTACTCATTACAAAAAAAATGGATAATGATTACATTTCCATTACTCATTAAAAATGTAATGGGTAATGAAAACTTTTCCATTTCTCATTACAAAAGTAATCGATAATGAAAGCATTTCCATTACTCATTAAAAATGTAATGGGTAATGAAAACATTTCCATTACTTATTACAAAAGTAATGGTTAACGAAAACATTTCCATTACTCATTACAAATGTAATGGGTAATGAAAACATTTCCATTACTCATTACAAATGTAATGGGTAATGAAAACATTTCCATTACTCATTACAAAAGTAATGGAAAATGAAAATATTTCCATTACTTATTAAAAAGTAATGAATAATGGAAATATTTCCATTACTCATTACAAAAGTAATGGATAATGAAAACATTTCCATTACTTATTACAAATGTAATGGATAATGACAAAATTTACATTACTCATTATTAAAGTAATAAAAAATAAAAACAATTCCATTACACATTACAAAATTAATGGACAATATAAATATTTCCATTGCTCTTTGCATAATTAATGGGTAATGCAACTATATGCATTTCTCAGTACAAAAGTAGACGGTAATTAAAATATTTCCATTACTCATTACAGCCGTAATGGTACTATAGTAAAAAGTCAATCTACTCAATGTATAACTAATGTTTTATGAGAATGTTAAAGTAATGGTTAGACAGGAAGTACAAATGCACATAAATGGTAAAATGTATAATGTCATTAAATTCATTAGCAATTGAAAACAAAAAGTAAAAATACGCATTACCTGCATTATGTGTTGACCGTTTTTATTGAAATAATGGCAGCAAAATGAAAAACTAACAGAAATCTACAAAATTAAACCGAGAAAATCTTTATTCGTTTGAAAATAATTTGTTCCAAATTTAAAATATCAAATATATATCTAAAATATTATTTCAACTGAGTCTGGAAAAGTACGATTTAACATGATTTTGATTCTCTTCTACTGAGACATGAGTTTTTAACATTTAAGTATAATTATATACATATTAGTTTAAAATATGTTTCTGTGTGATATTTTAAATTCATTCGTAAAATTTAATGTGTCTATCATTGAAATTAAAATAGTTATATAACTTTGAATAAGAGAAAAATTAAATAAAAATTAAAGAAATTGTTAGAAAATGAGCAATTTCTTTTGAATATTGATTTTTACTTTTCAACTGAGAAATGAATTTTTGAAATTAAAGTATCATTCAAAATATGAGTTTGAAATATATTTCTGTATTTTTGCTTTATCAATCTATTTCTCTCAGTGTACGAGAAAATGTAGAATTTGTAGGAAATCTTGATCTTTCCTTTTTACTATGTTGTTATATCTAAATGCCAACTTCCGACCAACAATTAATTTTTTTTATTCAACCGTTAGCTGGTTATTATAACTCAAATCCAGGTTTCAATAAACAAAATTAGTCAGCTATCAAAATTCATTATCAGCGCGATATTTTTTTCTTTGATTGTGTGACATATTTTAATGAAAACATTCATTATATTATAAATAGTTAATAATGTGTGGAACTATTGTGTAGTGAATTTATTTCTGTGCAGGTGTTATAATAGTATTCCAGCAATTGCAGCTTCTACTGTACATAATAATTTTACAATATGTATAGTATGTCATATATTTAATAGTGACACTAATAATATATTAAATACAAATTACAAAGTCTTATATAATTTATTTATATATAGAAAAACATTATAATTATTCTGCATGTTTAAATTTACAGTCGAATCTCTATCTATCCTAGCGCGCTTATCGTTGCACGTGATATTTCCCCTCGTATCCCACATAATTAACCATAATTCCGAAAGTAATAAAAATAGACGCGTTTAAACAGGAATTGCAGTGATTGCAGCAATGAAAAATAAAAAAATTAATATTAAGTCTAATCAAGAATAATTAAACATTTTATACTTATAACATTATAACAGAAGAAAAAAGTGTACTGTATTTCATCAATATAGTATTTATTAAATTATCAATCATGTCTTATAAAATAATCGTTATATATATATATATATATAATTTAATGAATTTAATAGCTTTCTATGCAAGAGTGTAAATTTTTTTTAATTTTTGTCATGAGTGGGGACGCTATTAATCGTTTCAATAACTTCCCTTGCAGCAACAAACATGCGACGATAAAGCATCTTTGATTAAACTTTGTTAATATATTTTATTATTTTTTAAATATTTTCAGTTGAATATGTTTAAATTGTGTGCACATTTTATTTTATTAATAAATACAAGGATTTAGTGTATCAATCCCGTTGCATTATCCGAAATTGCTTTGTGGCGGATTTAAATTTCCCGCGCGATTTGTCACGTGTCGTACCACAACAGTGCATGTTTCATCGCGTTATACGTGCGGACCGTTTCCACTTCAATCTTAAAGAATTACTCGTAGTGGCAATTGTTGTTCGACGCTTCGTGCTACAAAATGAGCGACGAAAATACACACGATCTTCATGAAAATATTCCTGGAACTTCAACACAGGGATCAAATATTTCCAATCTGTCTAAGGAAAAAGGATTTCTGGACGGAAAATATTTCATAGTTGATGAAGAAAAATCTAGTATTAATTGTATAGTGGCAACTTGCCAATTATGCAAAAATCAAAAAATAAAAGGCTCTGCAAATACGTCCTCCAATTTTACAACCCACATAAAGGTATGTCTTAATTTAAATATTTATTTTTGATATTTCAATTGTCTATCTTTAAAATTGATAAAGTTATTGGCTGATAGGTCTACTGAGAACCGAGTCCAATGACACAACAACAAAACGAAAACAATTTATAAACTTTCAAGTGTGTATCATTAAAACTGAAATAGTCATGTAGCTTTCAATAAGAGTAAATTAACAATTTGTCTGGAATGTTGATTTTGACTTTTCCTCTGAGAAATACATTTTTGAAATTTAACTATAATTCAAAATAAGAGTTTAAAATATATTTGTCTAAGATATTTTATATTCAGTTTTAAAATTAAGAAATAAGCTGATATCATGATTTCGTCATTTCAACTCGGACATGATTTTTTTAAACTTAAATACAATTTAAAATATGAGTTTACAATATATTTCTGTATAACATTCAATATTTATTTTTACAATTTCAACTATATATAAACATAAAAACTTAAAAACATAAAAACATAAACATAAGAAGTTATATAACTTTCAATAAGAGAAAATGATCAATTTGTCTGTAATGTTGTAGCGTGTTCGTTTTCAAACATTATTTTATAATAATAAAGGACGCACTTATGTGAGTTGAATTGTCTGTCCTATATTATTCTAAAATAATGTTAGAAAACGAACATGCCATTGATTATTACTTTTTCTACATTTCAAAATATTGTTATATCTAAATGCAAAATTCCGACCAACGATTAACCCTGTAAGGCCAAGACTTTGAAGGAAGCTTTTAATCATAAAATTATGTACGAAGATGCATTAATTATATGTAGGTAAAGTTATTAAACCAAAAAAAAAAAAAATTTTTGCATTTTTGCAATTTTTCGTGTATTTATGAAATAAATTACTAAATAACTTGTAGAATATCTACAATGACTATGTACGATGATCATTATATACAATTATAACGACTTACATTCGCTTTGTCTTTATTTATAGCAAGAAATTATTTTTTTTAACCCGAGAGTAGGCGCGTACTTTTCTGACCTCTTTGTTTATCAACAAAAATCCCACTCGGTTATCTTTGTTGTTGTGGTCAAAAAGACCATAGCGCGAGCACTCCCGGGTTAAGACCAGGGTCCTGGGCCCTACAGGGTTAAGCTAACTATCAGCAATAGCAATAAAATCACACATGCCTTAATACTATGAATTTAATAAAATTGACAAAACCAACCAAAATTCAACAAAATTGATAAAACCAAACCCTGCATTCAGCAAAACTTTTGAAGTTAACAAAAATGACAAAACCCAATACAAATTCGTCTGCCTTTCAGCAGTTATCACACTTGACCAAACCCGCCTCTGCTCAGCAAACCCTATGTAGTTAACACATTTGACAAAATATAGCTAATCTTGAGCACATATATATTTAACAAATATTTAACAAAATATTTAATATTTATTTAATATAATATTTAATATTTTCATATTTAACAAAATCTCACCCAAATTCACCTACCACTAAGCGGTTAAAAAAATTAACAAAATCCATCCCTGCATTCAGAAAAACCTATGCAATTAACAAAATTGACCAATATTCAGCTAACACTAAGCAGTTATCAAAATTGACAAAATTAAACCAACATTTTTCAAAACGTAAGCAGATAACAAGTTTTACACAGTCAAACACAAAATCAGCTAACCTTAAGCAGTAAACAATATTGACACAACCCACCCGAAATTAAGTGAACCTTCAGCAATAGATAAAATTTAAAAATTCCATCCATTTTTATCTGCCCCAAATTGGGCTACAATTGAAACGTTCGCGGGTTAAGGTATCTTGGCGAATTGGTCATATCAACCATTCTAAAACTTCTTTAATCTGATTTTTCTATAATGTATCAAATATTAGTATTCAAACGAAAAAGTATATTTATATGAAAGAATATGATGTTAATTGTAATACCAAATCCTAACATGGAATTGGTACAAGTGAAATTAAACTTGGTATTCAACGTAAAAACGACACCAAAATTATCAAAGGATAAAACTAATACCGGTGTGAAAATATAGATTAATTGCATACTCATTGACATGAATAAAAAACAGAAAATGTATTTAGAAAAATAAAATAAAACCGTAATCAGAAATGTGTCTAAAAAATCTAGACAAAAAAAGAAAAATATATAAAGATATTTTATATTTTATATAATATAAAGAAAAAGATACTTATGTCAGTATTGCAGTAGCAAACGCACCTATAATTACCACTTATACAGCAGCGAATACCACTTTGCAGCAGCGAATGCCACTTTTCAGCAGCGAATGCCACTTTGCAGCAGCGAATGCCACTTTTCAGTTGCTGTCAACCACTTTCCAATAGCTTACACGATCGGTCGAATAATTTGACATCATTATTTTGAGCAACGATTGCCCAAAATTTTTCTCAGTGTGTGCAGTTAACAAAATTGACAAAAACCAGCCGAAATTCAGCTAATCCTGAGCCCTTAAACTAATTAACAAAACCTAACCCAAATTCACCTACCACTAAGCAGTTAAAAAAATTAACAAAACCCATCCCTTCATTCAACAAACCCTATGCAATTAAAAAATTTGACAAAATCCACCCGAAATTCAGCTTACCTTCAGCACATAAATAATTTGATAAAACCCACCCCAAACTCAGTTGCCTTTAGTAGAAAAAAAAATCGACGAAATTATCGCAACATTCCCCTATTAGAGAATGATATCCATCAATATATGCAGGATATCTTTGTGATATCTATTGCCTAAATTTATAAACAAAATGGACAATAGATATCACAGAGATATCCTGATGATATCGACGACATCGTGGTCCAGTAAGGTCTGTTAACACTAAGAAAAAGAATAAATATTATCTAGAAGAATTGAAGTGTTAATTGAAATTTGAAATAAACATCGTTATAGAAGAAAGCCCCCAGTCCGTAAACATCGATAATTTTACCTGATTTTCAAAAATGATAAGTGTTTTGGACTTTCTCCTTCGTTTCTTTTTGTCACCTTTTTTTATATAATATAATGGAAAAATTATGCGGGGGTATTGCCCCACCCTTTGATCCGCCATTTTAGTAGGGAAAATATACGACACTGAGCGCCGTAGTATTTTATGAGAATTATAAACAGCTATACTGTCGCCTTAAGCAAAAACCGGGGTAACTACAAAATTTTAATAAATCGAGATTTTCAAGAATTGGGTTTCTTTTTGTTTAAGGGGACGTGCGACCTTAAAATCGTCAAAAATAAAAAAAAAATGGAATAATTTTTTATTGCATTTTTATAACCTTTAACTCATGAAGCAATTTTTTTTTTAGAAATTGTTTAAAAAACTTATTTGTAATAAGTACACGGAAAGAAAAATCAGGTGATTCTAAGTTAAAGCCTTAAGCTATCCGAAGTTAACTTTACTGATGGAATAACTCCATAAATTTCAACTTTTATTTAATTAAACAATTTGAGTAAAAATCGAGTAATTCGGTTGAAGTAATGATAACATAAAATTTAACCTTTGATCACTTGAGTTTGACTGCCTGTTACTCAAAACTTCGGTGATCATCAGCTAAGTCTTGAGTAATCGTTCTTTCGGTATAGGTAAGGTATCGAAAAGTTAAAATTTAACTGATACAAACTTAAAAAATTTATAGAATCATCAACGAACTGTTTCTTAAGTGATGATAACCTGATTTTTCTTTCCGTGTAGGTGAATGTGTCCTCTAAAACATAGCGTTATAGTATTTTAATTTATTTTAATTCCCGCCGTACTGTGCCGTCCTGAATGCAGAGTTTATTATTCTTGTATACGAAGTCCTGAGGGTATCTTTGAAATAATACCAATTGGACGCGT
>JABFQA010001185.1:0-14686 GCA_022817065.1 Probaryconus sp. ZL-2020 | reverse complement strand
GAATAGTTTAACAGTTATTATCATTTGGTTATAGCAATTGTTTATAACAGTTGTTAATAACTATTAAACAATTCATATATATAAAAGAATTTTTAATTAATGATTTTAGTCTAAAGGAACACTTTTGTATTTTTGGAATAGAGTTATTTACGTTTAAACAAATATCATATTGAGAATCACTGATATATCGAATTTTCTGCTGGCTAATTTCTGCCAGCTTCAGCTTCATCTTAATGTTTGGTATCGTGAAAATAATGATGATATGGAATTTGGTTTTAATGAATTCATTATTTTGCAATGTCGTTTAGATAAAATTATCGTATGAATGAGCTTTAGTGGTTTTTACAATTGGATTGAATTCCATTTAATAAGTAACAATAAGTGGAAAATAATATTTTAATTAACTTGGGATAAGTTAAACGAGAAAAAAATTTGTTTATCGTCATGAAATCATTTTAAACGTAATGTGTTCTAAATTTTGGAAAAACATTTAGAAACATTGACGCTTGAAATTTCACATGATTTACTAATAAATAATTTGCATTGCAAATGTGATTGACAGTCGTCTGATGAAGTGTCGCAAAACTAACAAAGGGCCCGTTACATAAATCATTAATCTTCATTTGTCCAGCCGCGGGTGTATTTATTTATTTTATTGAAAAATTGCTCTGGATATTTTGCAATCGAAGATAATGACGAGGAATAAAAAAATGTAATTGAAATATCCTTTGTCAATTGCGTGGCTGGCGGCAAAGTTTCGATAAATACAACAAGCCATTATGCAAATGCGACTGATAAAGTTTTGTAATTCGAATACAAATAACAAATCCGTTAAATGGTAAAATTAGTGATTTGTTCATACAGCGGTCCCGTAAAGCGTACCGGCGTTCATGAACTAATTACCGCAGAAATGTTCCAGATCATTTGCATATTTGACATATACTTCGCAATATCGTTCATTTTGTCACGAGCCTTAAATTATCCCGCGCCGCAATCCAGATGAAAAATAATTTTCTTCTTGGATGTTAGCAACGATTACTTTGTGGTGCTAAAATTACCAATTTTTTTTTTTTGTATCGGTATCTTCAATTCCCTACATAAATATTGATGTTTTAACAAGATTGAAAATTTTGCAAATCAATAAATTGAGAGTTAGTAACAATTTCAAAGCAAACAAAGTTCGAAAAAACAAATTCTAAATGAAATAAAGTATTCTGCTAAATAAACAAAACGTTTAACTGTGAGCAATAAAAACAGATGTTACAACAAAAATAAGTGAAAAACGATAAATGTTCGCGCGGGAGATACCGATTTTCTAAGGTTAAAAGTAACGATAACAGAATTTTGCTTTTTTTGCAACGCGATAAAAAAAAAAATTACAGACAAATATTTGCAATGTCGGAAGCGCGAATGAACAGATAAGCCCTGGATGAAAAAGATATTTTATCTTCTTATCTTTCAAATAAAGTGACTACAGAATTTACAAACTTTTACGTTTGTTCGTGTTTTAACTAAATCTTCGTATCATTATTCATATATACATTTTATTTATTCACTTTTAATTGTTGTGAGTTTCAAATGCGTTCTACAAAAACATATATTTCATTTCATAAAGAAATAATTTTTCGAGCTACGGTAAAAAACGTCTAGTGAATTTGTAAATACAAAAGAAAATGATATCGTTCAATAAAGGCAAGACAAAAAAAAAAAAAAATAAAAACTTAAAAAAATAAAAAAACAAAATTTTTGCCGGAAAAATTTTTATGTATGTAGTGGTCATCCGGTCGTCATATTTTCCGCACTGCGGTGCCATTAAAATTCGAAAAACAACACCAAGTCCGATTCCGAAAGGGACTTCACTTGGCGTGTTTTCGATCGCGTTGTTTCTTCTCTGTTTTGCGCGTTTTCCCTTCACGCGCGCCGTTAGGTCGACTCGCTGTTCCACTCCATGGTATTCCGCGTTTAACAAGCTTCCCGGATAAAACAATAGCGGAGAATACAACGGTGTTTCGTGTATCGCATCGCCCGGGTAAATGTTTTCTTTTCATTTGCCGGAGCTCGTGAATTTTCAAGATTAACTTGGATTTTCATGTAATAACAGACTAAATGGCGACGCTGCTGCGGACGCCGGAAAACGCGAAGTTGCTTCGTCTTTTTGATGTATCGAGACGTGTACGGCATTTTTCTATTGTCGCAACGACTAATTTCGCTCTCGGACTGAATTGAAATTCCATCCTTGAGCAGTTTCAGCTTCACTCAGATGAAAGACCTTCATCTTCTTCTTTTAATAAGAATTTTTTTTTTAACTTCATGAGCAACGTTCGGAAAAGAAAAAATTTTTTTTTTCCTTCGTAACAATTGTAGCGCATACAATATTGCAAGTTAGATTCGTAATTCCTTTGTTCGTATTACAATGAAAAGGAAAAAAAAAAAATTGTCTGCAGTCGATATTTTGTTTGCACAAATTTAATTCCTCGATTGAAAAGGCTTTAAAAATAGCACGAGTAATTCTGATGTCAGATATCAGGGGATAATTTAATTTTTTTTTTCCCTACCAGTTAGATCAACCATAAAATCGGCGTAAAGGCGCCACACCTAAGAACATCGTATATATAACTATAACTATAACCATAACCGTAACCAGAGGATATGGATATCTCGAAGTTTACGTGGTCGAGTCCATAGACATGGTCATTGCCGTCTACTAAATTGAAAAAAAAAAAAAAAAAAAAAACGAGTTACCGAGAATGTTAAATTTTCAATCGTGTAAATTTTCTGTTTTGCAATCCGCGAAGAATCTCACTCTCTATCGGCGATCGTAAAAACCGGGACATTGCTCGCATTACACAAGACGAATTTTATAGGAAAGATGACTCGAGAAATTAGATAATCTTTCTTAATTGGAGGATGAAAAAAACTTTCCTGAGGAATATTCTCCGACGATGAAAGTGGCCGACAAAAAGGTGTTGTATTCATAACCTCGACATCATTAGAGCGAGTTACAAAGCTGAAGAACACCGACTGGAACAATATCTTTTTTCGGCTCTTGCACCTGTATATTATTATTCTTGATACTGCCCTTCGTAAAATTCTCTTAATGATAGAAGCTTCAATCTCCCTTGAGACCTGCAAAAATCTCTTTGACCAGTTTTTCGATGTTAATCATAGTAACTTCTTGGTGGTTACAAATGCTTTGACGGGAACTAGTTAATAGTTCTGGACTAGCCAAGAAAAACAGCTAAATTATCTCGAAGAAACAATTGCATTAATGATAATTAACGATCAAGAATCTTGTCATTAACGAGCTTGGTTAATTTTCGAATATCATCATCATCAACATTTATACTTTAGTCTTTAAAGTTTGCTTTTTATAATTACAAATTTAATAATGATAAAAATGAAAATAGATAAAACAAAAAGGACACAAGCACGAAAAGATAATTCTGCACAATTTAATTATAATACAAATATTGATAAAAGTAAAATCAGCTATCAGTGAGCTAATCTTCGGTACGATGACTAAGGAGCATTTTACATAAGCATGTTCACCATTAAGATTGGAAAAGTTTATTGAAGACCCGAGTTAATTTGCATAAAAAATTGCTCAAAGGGAATATTAATGCAGATCGTGTTTCGTTGTTTATTGTATTGTTATGAAGATGCAGCCAGTGTACAGTTGCATGCGATTCTCAAGTATTTCATAAATACAGGAGATGAAATTAAACCAGATGTTTATGGAGTAAAACATATCGAAGGACGAGGTCAGCGACGCAGCATGTTACAGACTAGCGTGGAGTCTCCTTAAAAGGAATTCATATTTCTGTAATCCAGTTTTGTTTAATCGAGAGTTGCACGATCATTTTGCTGTTGTCGTTATGCAAAATTTCTTCACATATTTAGGACAGAGTACAGAGAAATTTTAACATTGATTTTTTACTGAATAAAAATATTATAAAATGAAGTTATCTCGAATGAAATTCTATTTAATTAAAAGAAAACAAAAATTGCGAAATTGTAATCGGCATTTTATTGCGAATATTTATTATGGTAAATGTGTCGTGAGATACGTGGCGTTACGTGTTAAATTATTTCCATTTTGAAATCGTCAATGGTTTCGTTAAAAATATACCGAACGATAAAAAGACTGTTACAAAAGTAACACACTTTGAGGGAAGTTGTCATTAAAGAGCAAATGACATAAAGCCTTCTGAGACTCGTTAAAGTTAAAGAGACGGGAAAATAATTATTTGCATTCAGTTGTATGACAGCGCAGCAATTACTCTGTTTTCTTTTCACGGTCTCCCGAATTTTGTAAGATCGGAGAATAGATTCCCCCCCCCCAACATTAATCCTTTTCATTGTTGGCAAATTACGGCCAGCTTTCGCTGCTCTCTTTCTTTAGCCACATTAAGGCTCGACAATGCTAATTTACATATTTTGCGACCGCAACCCTGTGATTTATATGCCAACAATTGATGGAGGGTTAGTGTACATTCAAAAAATGTTAACCAGCTGAAAATATGCAGTAAGCTCGTTTTCAATGAATGCCTCTCGGATGCAAACGTTAAGGGCGTGAAAATACCGACATAGATTCTCCTTTTATCGATCACCTTCATAACTATGCATTTACTCCCGACATTCAGAACATCGACATTTCGATAATACAACATTAAAAAATCCCGATTAGAAAATACTTTTTTTGATTGTTTCTTTTTGTAACGTGAAAAATTAAAAAAAAAAATATTTTTATAATATTTACAGTTATTAAATAATAAAAATGGATTCGTTTATGATAATTAATGATACAGCAATAATTTATACGAGTCTAATATTATATGTAAAAAAATTGTCTATTTCATTAGTAAAATGTTATATAACATGTCGAAGAATATTTATGATGATGTCATTTCTGATATTTTTACGAATAAAATTTATTTCTTGCCGTGCCGATGATTAATGGACTATGAATTCATACTTCATGAATCAATGAATGTTACAGAAGTTATCAATGAAACATCGAGGAATGCCATATTAATTATTGATCGATTGATCTATAAGAATCAAACACGTTATTTCCTTATCATTTTTTAATCGAGTTACAAATTAAGTTTTAGAATAATTCGCAAATTTATTATCAATGGCATATTTGATAAAATAGTCTAATTGCACGATTTCAATGCATTAATTCAATGCAAATAATTAATGGTAGCACTTCAAAAATATTGTCCAGATAATCTTTAATTGATTATTTCGATAAATTTCATTTTTTTAATAAAATTGCTTTAACATTGCAAAAAAATTATAATTGTACTCTGTTAAATGTCGTTATTATTTCGGTTATATTTTTCACGCACTGGTAGCTTAATGAACGTTTGTTGCAAACTAGACTATTGTTCAGTTGACCACAAATTGATGGTTTCACGGACGCAAATGTTAGTTTTGCCGAATCTTCTGAATTCGTAAAACGTCTCAAAAAGCCACGAATTATCGTGGAATTCGTTTCTACATTTGAGTAGCGGTAATTCTCCATTGTTAGAAAGATTATAGACGCTCGCCTTTCGTCGAGACTTACAAAACTCGATACAAAGTAGAAATTAACTATCGTGACGTTTGTTGGAACGCCAACTAATCAAACGAAAGTAACGTGTCTTCTAGAGTTTCAAGGTTTCTCGTTTAATGACTATGTTCTTAGAGGATCTACGTAGTATTTCTTTTTAGCAAGATCGTTAATGTTTTCTGTTACTTTTCTTTCGCATTAATTGTACATTGGAGAAATCAATGAAATTATACATTTTTACGGCAGCATAAAACATGGTAATGTTTATTTTTTGCACCGTCGGTATTTTTTATTTAAAACAATGTGTTTTTTTTGGAGCGAGGGAAATGACTTGTGGATAATGTTCCATTTTATATGTATGTTTTTATAACATTCCCCTGTTGAAATATTTACTCCCAACTAAATAATAAGAAATTTAAATTATGCGGCATCGGTATGAATTTAATAAATTTAAATCCGTATCTGATTTGCAGTAGCAATTAATTAATCGGCGTAATTAATACAAATATTCCAGTGATGCTAAATACTTACTAACATAACGAAATTGCGAACATCGACGTTGTTTTGTATTTTATATATTTGTATACATTTAAATAGTCATGACATTATAATCAAATTAATAACATTGTTGGAAATTTTTTCCAAATAAATTCCGTACAGTCCTTATGAAATTTCACATTTTCCGAACAAAAAAAAAAAAAATATATATATAGACTTTGTGCATATGTTATCAAAGGTTCCTATAAAGGTCTTTGAATTGAAATTAATTTTATCGTATGATCTCAATTACATTTCTTCGCAGGAATTTTAGTATAGAAAATTGTTAAAGAATGTAAAAATTCTTTCCGCTTCGTCTTTTGAAAATTTACTATATTTTATTTGCCAATAAAGCATAAACAAACAAACAGAAGGCAAACATCCAAGAAGCTTGGCCCCTTTATTCCGCCAAAACTCAAACCAGGCCAAGTTCTCTTGTTTTCAGGAAATTTCTCACTCGACATGTAAACGCATATTCCCATATCTCCTCGGTTCAAAGATCCCACGAACAATCCGATATTCCTGCGAATATCCCTAGAACGCTTGCGTTATAAGGGATTTGGTAAAAGCGTAGGTAAATTTGCCGAGCAAAGCGCGGCGAGATCTCGGTCTCGTCTTGCAGCATCTCGTTTATTCCAGCTGAGAGCGAGGCCAGGCGGATTCACAACACAGACGGAAGCGACTAGGCTTGGCGTCAGTCTTATAACTACTTGCAATTTTCTTTCTTGTTCAAAACGGAAAATACCTTTCTTTTTAAACGAAAATGGAATATAAGTTGAAATAATCTTGAAAATGATAACACATCATGAAGATTTTTGAGAAAGTAATGGCAAAGGCAATTTATTGAGAGCACCTGCTATGGTTCAAGGTTATACTAGAAAAAAAAAAAAAAAAATTAGGCGTCTTTGCCCTGGTAAAAATTTCAAAGTAAACTTAATAGTTTCTAACAAGATTCGGCTAGGAATCGGTGAAGAAAAATATGTGATTATCGGCGTCTTATCAGAACCACTAGTTATTGCTACAAGTTATGAAAATAAAGGGACATTGATCTCATGTATTTTTATTTCAACCCTTTAAAAATTTCTCGGCAGATTGAGCTACAGATTAATTACAGTACGCGTTCACTCTTTCCATTACAATTTCAATCCAATTAAATTTTAATTGAAGTAAATAAGCAATTCCCTCTATTCACAAGCAGACCAGAAATCCACGTCCAATTCAAAGGATCTTTGGCTACCTTTTACGCCGATTCCTAAAATGGCTCGCAGTTCCTGGTCAACTGCAGGTGAATCCCAATTTATTTCAGGTCCAATGGGAAATCAGGTTTTCTGGTCAACCTCGGATCAATTATTTTTTTTTTGTCGTCAGTTCGAAATCAGGTCTCCGGAGCGCGAAATGAATCATTCGACACCAAACGGATTCTTGGAACGTCTGGTTTCGTTCATCCTCCACGGTGGAACATTTTATATAATTTCTTTTTATCCCCTTTCGTTGGCGACTTTAGCCGCCGCCGCTTTTTAAGCGTCATTACGCGTAATGGTGTAATTTGTGTAATGGTCCAGCTCGGGCGTTTCCGGCGCGGCTCGGGGCGCATCGGCCACGCGAACAACACGCGATCGTCTACCTGTTGGACCGGTTACGGGGCATCGAGCAGCGCCCTGGTGGGAGCCGAGTCGTGTTTTCAACTCGTGTATGTTCTTGTGCAGCGTGTTTCGCCCCTTTCCTCCCCACGTTTCCCCGCCTCTCGCTCATTTTTTTTTCCCTCTTATTCCGGCATTCTAAAGTGGCCGAGGAATAGGCGGTGGTAGCAGAAAGACGCGCCGAGAACACAAGAAAGAGCAGCTTCGACCCCGCCAGGAATCTCGCATCTGCTCTGCTCTGTTCGCCTCTTATCCTCCGTCGTCGTCCTCTCCTCCACCCATCGTTCTTCTTCTTCGTGTGCCTCACCGTGCGTTCATCGAGAATATTACTATTGGTAGTCTTTGCCGAGGATTTGCTACAGTCAATGATTTGCCGATGTGGCGATGTCGAGGAATTGCCAAGAAACGTTCGGTTATGTGCTGCTGCTGTGTGTTGGGATGGATCGAAGCTGTTAAAAGAGCGCTTCTAGATTGATGTTTGGCTATGTTTTTTTCTTTTTTTATACACAGTGATCCGACATCTCACGGAGCTTTCATCGTTTTTAGGTTGAAATCGAAGCTAAGTGCTATTTTCTCGAGAAAGAAGGCATCAATCATTTTTCTAAGTTTTTAGATGAGAACTTGGTTTTGGATTCTAATTTAGAATTACTTTTCTTTCGCACTCTTTTTCTCTCTCTCTTTCTCTCCTTATTATAAATTATGTGGCAAATAAAATGAATTGATTCAGGATATGCCGATGCCTACCTATAAATTCAAAAACTAGAAATCATGCCATTTCTTTTTAATATTCAACGGAATTGTCTGGAATTTACAATTAAAGTTCCTGAATCGCAAATGTTTATTTCTCTGGTATTATTTTTGTACAAAAATAATTTGCAAATTTTTGAAAAAGTTTTTTTTTTAATTATTTTGCAAAAATAATACCGAAGAAATAAACTTTTGCGATTCAGGAACTTTAATTTTAAATTTTAGGCAAATCCGTTAAATATTAAAGAAATGGCATGATTCCTAGTTTTTGAATTGCATAGATAAGCTTATACATCACCTTAAGAATGTTGCAGAAAAAAAAATGAAGTTGTTAGAAATCATTTTAAAGGCTATTTCAAATGGTTAATGAAGAATTTGTTTCGATTAGAATCTTAATGTTTTATGATATCAGTTTAATATTGCAAAAATTACTGTTACGGTCTTGTATAACGAATCGCTTTGTTCCATAATAAATCTGTTGTAATGTCGGGTAATGCAACGTAAGTAAACCATATTTATTCTGTGTCTAGGATTTAGCTTAAATCACTATAGTACGTGACAAGTGACGAAACGCAATATTTGAGTAAAGTATTCGGTTTTCGTAAACATTTGCTCTCGTTGTTTTAATGAATGATGCGGGAAATTGGTAACGGAGTGGTAAGGAAATTTATGTTTGCTGCAAATGTGTTGCTAGCACAAAGTAATTACTTAAATTTTCCTTAATAAAAAGTCACTCTTAATCATGAAACCGTAAATTACTTACTTTTGACGGTATTAAAAATATTCATACCAAGCAGCGACGACATTTTTAGAATACCATCTTATTCCGCAAATTTAAAGTCCCTCTCCTTTTCGGTAGCAGATCGTGAAATCGTATGCAAATATTTTGTTATAATTTCCATCTCTGTGCAAAAATATTTCAACGGTGAATGATGCAAAAAGATGCAAATAATCATCGTAAAAAATGAAGCGAAATTTCTTGGCAAATATGCCGTTGAAATTTCTTTTTGACGCATCTTGAGTTACCGACATCTTACGACGTTGTTAGCGTGACGTTGATTTTTGGGTTGAGTATCCTCTTAATGACGTCTGTGTGCGCGCGTACATGTGCACGTGCGCTAACATCGAGATACATACTACATTTCATAAAGTAGTTACAGCACAAATTGTATAATCGAATCACATTTTCGAATAAGCGTAAATGCACTCTGGATGCATTTTCATGTATGCAACAAAGTTTCTCTTGCATTAACCGACCGAAATAATCTCCATATTACAGCTCTTTGACTCGCGTTACGAGTATCAAATAATGCACAACTATAGCTACTTCCTATACGTTCTAACGAGCACAATTTCAACTGGAAATTATTGTTTAGCAAATCTTCGATCGATATGATATCTTTCGTTACGATTGCATACCCATGATAATCTTAACATGGATCGGTTGACTGCTTAAATACAATTTCCCTTATGAAAGATCTATCGAATCTTACGGAGATTCGATCATTCCTACGGTTTCACAATCAAAATTCAAGACATTGGTTTACTTTGTTCGAGTAAGCGCGACAGACGTTTCGATTTACTCGATAAGTTGATTTCTTGTTATTCTACAATTCGAGACAATTAAATTCAATGAAATCTTATGCTGTTAAAATATATACTCGTTAAATCGTTTCAGATTCAAAAGATATCTTCTTGTTTTATATAGAAGTTCAGTAACGATGAAAATACCAGATATTCTTAGCGTTGACTGGAATTATTTACATTGAACTCTAATTTAAATGAAATTTACAATAAATTTTATTAATTTAACACGCGGTAAACATTTGCATGAAAATTACAAGAGGATAAAAAGAAAGAAAGAAAGAAAGAAAGAAAAAGAGAAAATGAATGCGACCTTGATAGTAGGAATGCTTCAAATTACGACGATCAATTCTTTCACCCGGTCGAGGAGGAACTTATTATTTATCCTAATCTTAACGAGTCATGAAAATGAAAGTCCCCAGGCGACGAGAGTAGAAAAGAAGAGAAATTAAAAGATCCCCTGATCTACATATTTATATCGTTTTCATAATCCGTACCTTTTAGCATCGTCAGTACATAATCATGGTATATAAAAGGCAAAATCATCATAATTTGCGGTCGCCTGTACAGCTGCTTATGTAAATTAACAAACCTTTCAAATTGCGAATGAAGAAATCCACTCAACATTTGTTGGCGACTCTCTGTTCGTGTTTTTCTTGGAAAATTGTTTTACGCTGAGTGGCTCAACGATTGAATAACTATCGCGCCTGCTTCGGGTCGATATTGAAAATTTTATGACTTACTCGATGGCTGTAAAGTAATACCTTCAATTTACACATTCTGTGTTGGTAGTAAAAAGCGTATATCTCTCGAAAATAGAATGTGCGAGCTCGCAATAAATGAATCCGAAGAAACGAATTTCTATTTCACCGCGGTCTTCTCGGAAAGACAATCATCGGTTTATGAAGCCTCATTTGTTCCTTCTAGCCGACATTATTTATAATTAACACGTTCATTATTTTCTAAAGAAGCAGTAAGCGTATTTAAATGACCTATTTTTTGCGACAGTAAATTGCAATTGGGACGAACACATTTTTTTTTTTTTTTTCAATCAAAATTTTTTCTGCAATTTTTTCTATTCCATTGGAAACAATTACCAATAATCTTTTGCCATTCGCTGTTTATGATTAATGTTTAATGATTTTTGCGCAAAAAAAAATTTGTAATCATTTTTAGATAAAAAATAGAAAAATGCAAACTTCCGGTTTAAAAGTACCGGTCTTGCGTTTTGAACGGGATTTTGCGACACAGACGCAATTAATAATTTCGCACACGGAACTATTAATCAAGTCGCGCCCAACTTCCTATGCCCTTACAAACACTTCAGCTAGTATCTCTATTGTTTGTCTTTAAATTTTGCCGAGCTTAAAAACTTATTGCATTACTGCCGTGAGAACAGTCTGACAAATAATTATTATGTTCTACAATCAAAAATTTCTAAACCATTCATTGTCATTAATATCTCGTTTAAAAAACAAGTAGAACAGTTTTGTTTTGTCGCGGAATTAATAAAATTCATTAAAAACTGCACGATGAACAGAATTTCCATTCGATTAATTATCTTACAAGAATTTGCATTGTTTGCAAAACTAGTTGCTAAGAATAAAATCTTGAAAATTGTTCCAAAGCTTTATGAAATATTATCCCGGAAACATAGTCGAAGACGAAGTTACTTTTTTAACGCATTACATTTACTTGGAGAGTAAATATTGATAAACAGGAAAGTTACGTTGCTTAGCGCATTTACGTCAAATCAATCAAAGTCTTAGAGCGGAGTATACATAAATTAATGACTTTTGCGGGAATACCGCATCAACCTCCAACTATTAAAAATACATTAAACTCGACACTCTCGTTATATTTCGCAAAGTTTTACGAGCGCTTCTTGAAAGCTTCCCGCGTGCTCGTTTATTTGTATTGGCGGATAAATTCGCTTCAACGTTTTACGAAATATTTCGACGACTATCAATGAAAAAAAGTTTTTCATGATTCAGAAATATATTTTTTGCCGAAATTTAAAAAAGTATTCTAAAAAATAATTTGCAAGGAGAACATTTTAGGAACCATGTACTTTTTGCGAAAAATTAAATGGATTTGCAAATTGAACCTTTTTGCAAAATAGAATTTATATGAAAAATATATTGTGAACAATAAACAAACAAAAAGGAAAATATTGTTACTAAATAAAGTACATTAGAATATTTGGTACGTAACTTTCCAAGTTTTCGTAAAACTGGCAGCAGCATGTTTGGGAAAAAGTTTATCTTACAAAACGGCCTTATATCCAGTACAAAAGTTTTTCTCTGTACAGGAATGGAGTTTACAATATATGAAATTATTCAAAACATATATGGGATAATCCAAGATAGTTTCCATCATAAACTTTTATTATTACGTAATGAACTGAATATTTTTGCTTTTATGCATTTCAGTAATGGACAGAAAAAAAAATTTCACTTCTGATTGCTGAATTACATTTCGACCTCTGAAAGGAAAAGAAATTATCGTTGCATTCCATTAAACAACATCGTTACAAATAATTACAATTATAAATTATTATTATAAGAAAACCTATAATAATATTAAAACTTATATGATTTATAATTGTAAAATTTTTAGCACGAAAATTAATATCATTAAAGATCATTAATCTATAATTACAAATATTTCTAGTTTAAACGTAATCATTCCGTTGCAAAAAAAAAGTACACAAGTTGGAAACACAACGTTTGCTGTTTCGCAGTAATTCATCGGACCGCCTCAAGGTGTGATACGATAAATAATTAAGAAGTAGCGGTACTACGTTTATAAATACATACATATATATATACACAACTGGTGTTAGGAAAAATTTATCCACCAATATAAATCTTAATGCTTTCCTGTTCTAAGAATTTGTAGCTTATCGAATCTTTATTGGATACATTTGCTTTTTGATTGCAACTTGCGATTAAAAATAATTACACGGTTTGAAAAAAGCGAGTTCATGCCTTCTATTAAAACTTCGTTTGATATTTTTTCAAATTGCTTATAATTGTGGATCGAAAGAGAAAAGGGTAATGAAGATTCTTTCAAAGCTTTAAAGACAAATGTTAATTACCAGTTTGGCTTGACTAATGAAAAGATTTCAATTTAGTTTCGTTGTAAATAAAATACAAAACAAAAAGCGTATACGATTTTTATTGAAGGATTTGAAAAAAAATGTATAATTTCAATATTGTTACTTAATTATGAATGGAAATAGTGATTTGATACGGAGGTTATTTGGAATAACAAGAAAACTAAAATAATCTTGAATGCGTGCGGTTGAACGTTAATGACACAACGTAACAACTTCGCTGTGTTTCATTATGTCCCACTGAATCCGTTCATTATATCCAAACGCTTCGTTTTCACTAATAATAATTAGATCACTTTCGGTTTAGTAACACTGATTATTAACATACAGGAAGTGCTATCGAGTGATTACTTTCGTTAATCAAGTTTCAACCTTGCAATTTTAATACATTTAATAATGTACAAAATATTATAACCAAATTTGTTCTTTAATTGGTTTAATCCAGCAGAAAACAATTCATTATTTTCATCAACTGAAAGTATTAATTCAAATTCAATTTAATATTATGAATTCAAATAATAATAGTGAAACTGGCAAAAAAATAGCATAAACAAGCCGAAAATAAAATTTATAAAAATTCATTTTAAATTAATTTAAAAGGGGAGCAAACGAAAATTGTGATAGAGCAAACACGAAAAAGTGCCAACAATAGATTACATTTACATTTTTATGCTCCATAAAAAATTTCGTTTGCTCCTCTTTTAAATAAATTTCATTTTTATTTATTTATGTATTTTCTGTTGTAATTTTCTGCCAGTTTCACTGTCATATGGAAATATTGATTCATAATATTTGTCGATTTAATTAATCGAATCCAATAGTTCTCGTTAAAATAACAATTTATTGTCCGAATGAGGGAATGATCAAAGGATCGGGCATTTAGTACCCCCTTTTCCGGCGTCTTTAATCGCTCCATAAAAGATGGCAGTCAAAACGAATAAGGGTATTTAACTGAATCTCCAAGGTTTTAGAAAATTTCCTTTTCGCTTAATTCATTAAAAATGTACGCATGACAGTCAAAAAAATTGTGCACCACAAAAGTCCTCTGTAACTTTATATTTTTAGTACGCTGAAAAGGTTAACTTGAAGGAGCCTTCGTTTGAAAAGGACCGTATACATTTTGCCCGGTGCGCGCGCGAGAGTTTTACATCAACGCACGTCACGCCGGGTCTCTGCGTTTTGCTCGAGCACGAAAATGAATGGTCCAACTTTACACAGTTACGCGCAACTAGACACGGGGACGAAGTTAAAGAAAATAATTTCCTAGTTCGCTCCTTCAAAACACTTTTAATAGCAAAGCGGGAGAAATTAGTGTCATGAACTGACTTCGTTGTCATTTTGAGCAAAATATTGCCTCAGATTTCAACTTTAACAACCGTCACTATAATTAATAATTATTATATCATTATATTATCGGACGATCCTTTTGTTTCTGATGATTAAAAGATCTGAAAGTAATGACGATCCCATAAAAAAAACCTAACAAAAAAAAATGATATCATT
>JABFQA010001184.1:0-14694 GCA_022817065.1 Probaryconus sp. ZL-2020 | reverse complement strand
TTCTACGAGTAAAAATGTTCGTGCAAATCCAAAATGTTTTGGAAATAAAATATTTGAGTTTCTTTAATATTAAACGTATGGATTAAAAATTATTTTTCATTTTTTCATCCAACGTGATCTACAATTTACGATTGTTTGTAAAACTTCTAAATTATGCAATGTACGCGTCAATACAATAAACATCAATCGTTTATAACATCTGTAGTAATTATGATGTGTCAATTTATTTATTAATTTTTTATGATTAACAATATTTTCCGGCATTGTATTTTTCAAAATGCATATTATGAAAACCACCCTTTTATTGTGTGATATTAAAATTCACTTATTCAAATGAACGGGCTCCATACGTTTAATTTAAATAAAACCAACAAACTCATATAATTAACATACATAAAAGCCGTTTTTGAAATAATAAAAAAATCTCCGAGCGAGTAAATTTACCGGGAAATTTTATTTATCCTGCGTGACGATGAATAAAATTTATTTGCATTGTAAATAAATATTATACCAGTAGCCGTAATGAATTATGTATGTAATTTTGTTGGAGCAAAGTCGAAAGAAATGATTTTGAAATTAACGGTCAAACGAGCTTCACGATAATTTTGACGGGAACTGTAGTACTGTACTCTTCGATCACGTACGTAATACTTTGTTATGGTACGATAAGTATGGAGTATTTCCAGCGGTGTATATAAAATACAAAAGTTTCATGTCCATATAAAGCTGGCGCGCGTTGGTATCACGAATCGGTGATTCAGAATTCGCTTCGAATTCGAGAACGGGAGAAAAACGTGAGTGGATTGGAAAAACACACGCAAGACCGTGCCAATGAATCCCTTGTGGCGCTCCGAATATTTCGCATTCAATTAAGCCAATCCCCCCCATTGTTTAAATACTCCATTCATCTGTATCGTATTTATACCATCGAAAAACTTTTCACGATTTATATCACAATTCACTTTATCAATATTAGTTTTCGACAAAATTATGCATATCGAAATTTTGAAAATATTAAAGATTTAAACGACATTCAACCTTTTCAGATTCATGTGTCCGAAATTTTCATCGATTAATTCATCGAAGTTAGTTTTTGCAAAATCTTTAGTGAAGTTAGTTTTGCAATTTTTCTCTGAATGTTAGTTTTTACAAATGTTGAAAGTGAAGTTAGTTTTTGCAATTATTCGATGAATTAATCGATGAGAACTTCAGACAGATTCAGATTCACCAATCATGAACGACGATTCAAACAAAATGACGAAATTAAACACATTGGTTAGCGTTCGATAAAAATGGTAACAGATTCCTGTCATAAATCAAGTCGTTCCCTCCCCATGAAAAAGAAAAAGAAAAAGAAAAAGAAAAATAATGAAAAGAAATAAAATAACTGCAGGCATGAGCTCGGTATTTAGCCGAGTTAATCCCATTCATGAATCGAAAGAACGCGTTTCGAATTTTCCACATTCATCTTGGCTCGGTATCTTCAATTAACGGCCATTAAATTTCGCCATAAACCTGACCGCGCAAAAAAGCAAAGTGATCCTTCATTCGAGTGCAAGTAAAATCGTCGTTAATGACTTTTACGATTCGCCGCGCTGGCGTCAAACAACGCGCGGATGTAAGCAATAGCGTTTCAACGCTCGAGGACGCAGCGGCGCGTCGTACCTCGGTTCTACGATCGTGGATAATTGTTTATGATTTACAATAAGCATTTTTCACGGTGCCTTGGCTACGCATAATGAAGACCGTCATCGGACGTGTTTACAAGCGCGGCGCATTCGCAGCTCGGCATTTCCAGGATTTCGAGATTGCCCGAGGGCGCCGTCAAGGAACGCAAGAAAACCCCGGCGAACGTCTTAATTGCGCTTAACGTCGTTACGCGGAATAATTCGCGAGCGTTGTAATAATGCGACCGCACGACCATTGCATTAGATTAGAACTTTCATTGTGACGTACACCACCGCGAACGGTGAAAAACTTTTTGAAATTTTCAGAAACTTCAAAAATTTCAAGTATTTCAAATTTTGCCAGAAATGTATTTCTTCGGTGGTGACTCGCTTTTCCTGAGGGTACCCTTTTGTAATGAAGTAGTTTTCGTAATGGCCTAGCACTTTTTCAGGCAAATTTTAAAAGTCCTCTAAGAAATGTGCGTCGAGGATTGCAATGTAATGAGAACACTGGGTTTCAAGTTTGTGTGATAATCAGCAAAAATTGTGGTTGGATTCCAGTTTAAATGATGATTTACATTTTCCTCGAATCATCGTCGCGGTTCGAAATAATATTTCTAAACATACACTTTGATTACTTAGTGTAAAATCTCTTTATCTTTAACAAGCATTGGTGCAATAATGTCTCTCTTCCTTATTCATCCCATTCTCTTTTTCCTTCTTGATGCAGCGCTGTTTTCAACCGCAGTTCTTATACAATATAAACAGTTGAATACCGTCGCTCCGAGCGGCAGAAAAATAGAAGGCACTTTTCTTGATGTTCTCACTTAAGAAACTTACCATGAATAATGTTTCGCGAAGCTTGTCGTGAATTAAACTCGCTGGCAAAGAAAAATGGCCTGGGCTTTCAAAAAGGAAAAGAAACTTGGCAAAAAAAAAAAATAATAAAAGGTAAAAAGAAGAAGAAAGGAAAAAAAAATGTAACCCACACCGCGACGCAAAAATTTGTTGACAACGTGAATGGCCGGTGAAATTTATTACGAGTCGAACGTTCGGGATGAATATTTTTGCCGCATTTGCGGAACACCTGTGTAAATATTTGATCAATGCAGTGTTCATATGATGCGCGTAATTCATGCATTTGCAGCCGATTCCTGCACGAGCGTTACAGCGCGGAATTCGCGAGCCCGACGCGCGTAATAAATTTATTATTATATGCAGGGTTTTCACAGAAAACATCCATAATGGAAAACGCTACGTTTCAAATATAAATTCGTCGAGCTACGTCGGCGCGCCATAAATGCAACCGCGACTATAAGTTAATTGTATCGCGAATGGGATCAATGACACTTGCTGACTTTTCTTACCTTTTTTTGCATTTTATACTAAACGATAACTTTCTTCCGTCTTTGTCCATCTTATCCTCTTGTCCTGTAATACGATTATCATCATTATAAGTAGTTACCGAAAGTAAACTTGAAATTATATCTGTTTTATTCAAGACGAGCTGGAAAACTTTCATGACAAACTTTTACTCAAAGATAAAAATGTTTCCTCGCTTTTTAAACCTCGCAAGTACGCGATAGGAAATAAACCTAATTATCGCTATAAATTGTCTGTGAAATTTATTAACGTACCTTGTGTAATTATGATTATTTTATAACCGTTGAACATAATTGGCCGATGCAAATTGTAATAATTTAACAATTATGTCACATTTGGGAGAGGAAAATTAAATTATTATTTATGACATAAGTGTCACGAACGTTTAATTAAAGACGTAGGCTATAAATTTTGAAAAGAAAAAAAAAAAAAACATTGTTAATGTAAAGTTGTTAATGTAAGTCTTCTGAAAGTACGACAACAATGTTTCGCTTGTACGAGGCATATACAAATATTACGTAAACATACAGAAGGAATGGGACTGCATTAATAACTGACAGCTGGTGCAATTATTGATAGAATGTTACAGCGTTCTTAATGCACTAATAGATCTTGGTTGAATCAATAGAGTCGGAGTGACCCAGTCATGAAACATTCATTAGGTTTGTGCAGATGAAACATTAAGCAAATAACTTGTGCTCATTAACAGAGATTGACATTTCCACGCTCTCGCTTTTTGTTGTGTCCCATGTAAAAAGAAACAGCCCATTAATCTGAGATTGACACACTGTCGAGTCTATTGTAAGATCGCAAATACCAGAGTATCGAATAAGCCTCTGTCAAACAGAAACAGTTCATTGTTTCTCTCATTGACTGTTGGATTGTTACCAGATTACTCCAGTAACCTTCAGGCAATTGTGATTAAGTAAATTTGCATCACCATTTTGAATTTCAGGAGCTAGGGAGGAGCAAATATTGAAGTATCATTAGTTCTTGCTTAGTTGTACAAGAACAATCCAAGTTTTTCGCACTCTTTAATCCCATTTCATGTTTACGTTAATAAAGTATTGTCATTTTGTCGAAGAAAAATTTTACACCGAGCGTAAACTTTCTTACGTCATTAGATTCTTATATATAATATGTAACACATTGATTCTCACAGTTATAAATTCGAAACCTCGAATTACACACTTGTTTCTGTTCAACAATGACTTTTTTTTTTTGAAACAGTTACTGCTCGTTTCTTTTTAACTTTATATCCAGAAAATACCAATCAAACCACTAAATTTCTTGACGAAATCAATGTTAACAAAGGCTAATCAATTTCCTAAAGCGACCTCGGGGGTAATCAAAGCTTGGAAACCCCGTAAACGGAAACAACCATAAAGAAGTAATCAGGAAAGGAGAGAAGAAGAGAGCTTAGACGAGATGAAAACAGCGAGCAAGAGGGATCGTCTCGATAAACATTGCGTGTGGCGGTACTATCTCAGAAGTAAATCCAGTGTGTGCACAGTTGCACGCTCTTACGCGTGAACTAGTATGTGCGCGTAAGTAAATGGGCATTGCATCGTGTCTCACACGTGGATACACACACGTCGGCCGAGCAAACGTCGAAAGCCAGGGAAACGGTATGGGCAAAGCAGTCAGCAGCCATCCAGTCAGCCAGACAGCCAGCCAGACATCCAACCAGCACGCTTGGCTAGAGCGAAATATTTGAGTTGCTCGGCAAACACGTAAATGTAAACGCACCGTTTACTCTGGCGTTTACTTTTGTCCCTCTCGTCGAGCCCTCAGGGGCCATCCTCGAAGTAGGTGGAAAAGGCGGAGGAACGAGAGACGGTCGGACGGGGGGAGGGAAGGAGGGAGGGAGGGAGCAGAGGGTAGAGTCGACTAACCGTCGAGCAAATATTGACCGAGTAGGATATTGCTCCCAAAGCTTATTTGTTTATTTCAATACCGTGACCAAAGGCTCTGTCTGTCTGTCTGTCTGTCTGTCTGTCTGTCTATCGTTGCTTCGATGGAGGAAGCTGATAAAAGGCTCGTGTATTTAGCGTAACGATACAACGAGGGTTAAAGCTCTTTCTCGACGAGAAAAAATCCTGCTTCCCTCCTTATGGACCTATCTTTTTATGCTAGATTTGATATTACAAGACTCAAGGTAAATACACATACCGGATGTTTGTTCGCTGGGTGCTATCGAATACAAATACAACGACGAAGAGAAACTGTGATAGGATATTAAACGTTTGGGGGTATCTTTCCTTTGAGACTTCATTGAATTGGACTAATGTTTGTGATACGTGTTCCATGGGATGGATGGTTTGAATATAGGGACATGATTAATAGGAGGTGCGAGGAATGGGTTCCAGGAAACAAACTGGATCCGTGTTTGTAATCGAGGATGCAACTTCAAATTTTCTATTGGGATAGAATTAGAATGATATTGTTACGAATTAAAAATGGGATCAATTGAAAATAATCATAATTGAAATGGAATTAAGTTGTGGTTGTGAAGTAAAGGTGAGGCAGCTGAAAATAATTTAACGTTAAACACAAGTGCGTCGTGAATAATGAATAAAATTGCTTTTACGTTATAATGAAAGAGAATTTACTACAAATCCGAGACTAAAATAATCTATATAAACGAGACAAAAATGACCCTCCTTAAACAAAGGCTAACTAAAAAGCATTAACTACCGCCAGTCATTTCCTTGACAACAAACGTAAAGCAATGTGAAATATATTTACTCGACCATATAATTTACTGCCCTTTTATTTCCAGAGCGAATGTATTTTACTGAATAATTCACTCGCGGGTTTACGGTCACATAAGATATTGTTTACTTTTTCAGAAAGACGTGCTCGTCGAGACGAGAAAATTTTCAAACAACGCTTTCATAAACCATCCAATGATGAATAAATAAATAATCAAATTCGTCGTTATCACGCACGGTTGTAACCCACTTTCTGGAAAAATATCGAGTTTGTCGTGTTACCGAAGATAGGGTTCTCGATAAGAGGTTTTTTGAGAACTGTTACCAGGCTTCCAACAGTCGTTAAAAGCTGTGCTCTTTTGTTTGTTGATTCAGTTTTTTGTCGACAAATGGAGAACGACTGAAATGCTGAAACGAACACCGCATGTGGTATCTTTTCCTCTACCTCTCTTCCTCTATTTTAAACTATGCCCCCCGGAAGAATTTCGCCCCATTGGTGCACTTATCTGGAGATCTAAAATTATACCTCGACGCGACAGTCTTCTCTTGTTAATGACTATCTGACACGAGTAATTTAAGAAAAAAAAAAAAAAAATAAAAGAAGCTGAAAATTTACACAACAGTGTTGACATTCTGAGGATTCCCAAACAAGATTTTAAAGACTGTCGTCTGTCTGAGTTTGATCTTTATTACAGATATTTATTCTTCAAATATTTATCCATAATTATTTCCTAATATTTAAACTCACCGGAAACTCTGTTATTTATTTTTTCTACTTAATAGTTCGACGAGAGTAATCCATTGCGACAATTTTTTTTTTTTTTTTCACAGTAGAATGAGTGAAAAAATGTTTTCACGACTCCTTCTAAGCTGTCTTATTTGACTCTGAAATATGATATTTTCTTTGAATGTCTACCAGTCAAATTTACATCATCATCTTCCAAGAATCATAATTTCTTGAAAACTTGAGAATGTTTTTTTTTTTTTTTTTCTTTTCTCAAATCCCAAATGATAAAATTTCGAAAATTAAATATTCAACATGTTACAGCAATAAAAGGAAACAATTGACACGTGAATTAAAAAGCACCGTTGTAAGGCTGCTCTCGAAAGTCATTTGTATAAAATTCTTTTCTCTGCCAAGTAACAAAGTTCATACCAGAAAATACGCAGCGAGGCGTGTAAATGCTTATTACCACAATATATTTGACCACTTCAGAATGGCCACTTATCTTTAAATAGATTCGGTCGTGGATGGATTAATCCACTCGAGATCGTCGGGCGCGCGTGCGTGTAATGGCATATACAACCGCGCTATAAACCGAAAGTAAAGTTATCGACGAATATACAACTGTGCTCTGCAAGATTACATTTTTATGCTTCGGAGTAAGACAATTATGCTTGCAAAAGCAACTCGTGTTGCTCTCACGTTTTATTCTAATTCTCTAATTCTACACAATAAAGTTCCCAATGTATTCGATATTGTTGCATCTAATTTCCATTCCTTAATATAACACAAAAAATATATCATACTGAAATAATTCTTAAAAATGATCTGCATCAGATACCTCAATGAAATTCAACGTGCACAATAATCATACCATTTGCAAAAAAAAAAAAAAGAGAATAATTGCAAACCCAAACACTATCTTAAAACTTTAACTGTATCACGATTAGAAGATAAATTTCATCCCCGCTAAAATACAGGGACATTCACATTCCCACGTTTTACCGCCGACTTAAAAGGTTACCTCTGTGTATTAAAGTGAGGATAATTGCATCCGCTTGATAATTACACAATAATTCCGCGTGATATTAATTTACTGGTCAGTGCTTTTGATTTGAAATATAGCACATTTATTAGCGCATTAGTGCGTCGTTTAAAAAAAAAAAAAAAAAAATAAAACAAAAAAACAATACCTATCTGCAATCGAGTGGAAATAAAACAAACAACAAGGTGCTCCAATTTTAGCAACCTTCCCAATGCTTTTTGCAATGTACAGCGGCGTACAGTAAAAACGTAAATGATTCTATTCAGCGTAACGCAATAAAAGGAATATATCGTAAATTACAGCGGTGCTTAAGATTATTGTGCACAACATAATACGGTTATGTAAATTTCGATATATGTATTACACATTCGAGCGTATAGATTTACGTGCGCGCGAACATGTACGATGCAATGTATAATATACATTCTGACGCATTAAGCTCTATCGTTGTCCGCGACACACGTGTTAGTGGCACATTGCCGGCCGCTATGTTAGTCACGCATAGACCTTGTAAGTGTCGTAAGTCCGCTTAACGTTTTTTATAATCGACAAAAACAATTAAGCTTAATTAATAACCTTTAATCTCCGCTCGTAACTGATCAGGTTATTAATACACGACGCATGCATTTAAATATAACCGATGTACGTGACTGTGTGTTCGTACGGATACACGTTAATCTGTTATGAATTGCTAGACTGGAATTAAGTCCTCCACCTTAAATCATATTTCATTGCGAGATAAATCAAGACCAAGCTTCTATGTTAATGAACTGCGCGGAGAATCATTAACGTCTTGGAATTTAAGTAATGATTTTTCGTATTGAAAAATTTACCCCCCCCCCAACAAATTGACGTTCTAAAAATTTATTAATCCTCCGACTTTTAATGGTCGGATCTAATTTAATTTAATTGTTCCTCATTTGTGATCACGCTAAGAAAAATATATAATCTCTCGCAGGGGAGGAAAATTTTTTAAAAATTATTACGTAACACATTGAAAATGAATAGAAATATTTCCTTACAATTTTGAATTTGTAAAAGTACTATTCTCAATGTGAAAAGAGATAATTGATAATTCTTGACAAGTCAAACATTGTTCGTATAAGTTCCCTGAACGATCATTAAAATAGAGAGATTTGTAATTGAATTTCACGGTGCATCATCGCGTGTAGAACATTTGCCGCGTTGTAAACTTTCTGAGCTGAGTGTATTTAAAATCCGTGATTATGTAATTGTGTACAGATAGACAGGTGCATGCTCAGCATCGTGAATGCAAGGGCAGACGTAATGTGACAGCTCGTCCGTTAACTCGCTCGTTAATTAAGGCCTGATTCATTAACGTCGACGAGGAGGAGGAGGAGGAGGAGGAGGAGGAGGACGACTTTCACGTAGCTCCGGAGTTACGCGGTGACAGTCGAGAATCCTGAGGCCCGCAGCCGATCTATCGATTGCAGAGGAGTCGTCGTCTTGTAGGTGCGTCACTTCGCGAGTTCTACTTCGCTAACGAGCTTCCTTTTGTCGCTACGCTCGATTCGAAGCACTCGCTGTGAATCGACTGCCTGTCTGGCTGCCGCCTACCTTTCTCCCCCGAGGCTTATGTTAGCTGACGTTCCCGCTGCCTCGTTACAAGTGTTTACATATTAGAGGCTTCGCGCAGCTTCGCCAACTATATACTCTGTTTATCAGCCTCTGATATTACGGTTCAAATCTCTATTGGTTATCGCAATTGCCAACAAGGCGCTTTCATTACGTCTCCAGTGCAAGATCCCATTTCCAGGATATATACGTCTTTTCAATTACTACCACAAGTTTTAATACTAAATGATGTCATTTCTGAACAGCTTTAGAGTTACGACTTCATCGTGGTTATTTTATTTTTTTTTTCTTTCTTTCTTTTTTTATAGAAATAACGTGACATTTGACAATTTTTTCTTTAGAAATATTTTTGCCGGCATTGATGTTAACGTCGCAAATATCGAGATTGCAAAACACAGTCATTTGTGGGAATGGGTTTAAATAAAAAAAAAAAAAAAACGTTTTCATGGGAATTGATGTCAATGAATTTTTGACGAAGGTGAATTTTTAGAAGATTGAGATCATTTGTAAAGACAAATCTAATTCATTAGAAAATTATTTAAACGATTAAGAAAAATGATGACGGTTTATTTCTCAAATCAACAATTTAATTGACGTAGAAAGGAGATCGAACTAAAAAGAAATTTTCTTAACTGGATAAACTTGTAGTTATTAAATCATTCCACAACAAATCACGAGAACTTCTATCTTATAGAAGTTCTTGCAAGATCGCGTTCAACATTGCTGAATTTGGGATAAAATCAACGGTGCAATATCTATTTGCGAGGTTCAGGTTTTGTGGGAAGTTTGCACAATACATTGTTTGCACTGCTGTACATTGCGAACAAGTTTGTTATGAGAGTATTGTGTAAATAAAAGGAATTTTTTTTTTTCCTACGATTGTACAATGTTCTTAATAGAAAATATTTCGACAATGAAATACTCTCTTTTTATTTTTGCCGCAGAAAGATTTTGCCAAACAATTTGTCATAAATTTCTTCATTCGTGTAAAGAAAAAATATGTTTAACATAAATTGTGAATGTTATATAACAACAATATCTGTTCACCACTTTACAATCGTTTAAAATAATAACATTTTTAGATATAAATTAAAGATTTGCATTTGAATTAATTTCTAATAGTTTAGAACAATTAGCAATATTAAATAGTTTGCAAATAATTATTAAAATTAAAAAAAAAACAACAACAAACGTATCAATGTATTATATAATAATATTTAAAATATACAACTGATTCCTTACGAGGAATTATGAATCTTATTAAATAAGTTCTTGACACCTTTTTACAATCGTATTAAGCATAACATTTGTCACATTTTAATTTCATTTCATGCGGATTAGCATATTTTGAAAGGACATAAATTTTCAAGCATTAATATAATACGATGCTAATTTAAAATTGTTAGATGTGTGTGTGTTTGTGAAGAGATTAGGAATTTCATTTGTCAAGTCGTTTCTTGACAGTTACCTCTTGAGAGGCATTACGAGAAAAAAAAAAAATAGAAACGTGATATGTTAAATTAAATTCATAACAACAGGTTTGTTTAATGGAAGATTGAGATATCACTATAACTCGCATTTGTCATTCCGGTTCATTGGAGGCATTCTAATGTTTTTCTAATTCTAATGCAACACTGAATGCCATCTGACTATCATTAAATTCTCTGACATGATACTTCGTTTACATAATTGTCAACATTGTGATACATGAGTTTAAAATTTTTTTCACATCTCAAAGTTTCTGATTCTTTAAGAGCCTTATAAACAAACTTTTAAATAAATTCTTGAAAAAATATACAAAGGAAAAATTAACGACTCGAGAAACTACAAATTCCCAGTAACAATAAAACAAAGGCTAAAGTTAGGATCGAGTTACACATGCCGAGGAATTCTGACTGGTTTTACGTCACTTTTCATTGATTCACTGTTTCCATATAGTATTTATCCCACGTGCAATCTTTTAAAACCAATATTTCAAACTTGTCAAGACTTCAGGAATGTATTAACATATTTTTCACTTTCAACGAGACTGTTTTTCACGATGCAAAAAAAAAAAGCAGGTTGAAAGAAGAAGAAGAAAAAAAAAACTTATTCAACTCTTAAACCGTAAATAAGTTTGGATGTAAAAAAAAAACCCCTTCTATTTTGGAGCGTTTTAAATCGTCGCGTGGGTCGTTATAACCGCAGTCACCACACGTCAAGTTTATCCAGCCACTAACTACTTCTCACGAACGACCGATTATTTAAATCGCCAAGTGTAACATTTTACTATAATTGAACTCGAGCAATCTATTATTAAAAACCATATTTTAATTCCGCTGTTTTTCGTCGGAGAAAATATTTTTGTTAGGAAACACGTGTTAACCATTACGACTATTTAGATCAATCTATCTATCAAGATCAATCAACATTTAAACAGTTGAACTCAACGGCAAGAAAAAGTGTCCTGAAACTAAATAGAATTTAAATTGACGTCTAAATTGTTTATTTTCCCTAAATGGGAGTAATAAAAAATTCGTTCGAAACTTTTAAAAACCAATGCACAACTTATTCTTACATGCGCCAGTGTTCTGTACATATTCCCATTAAAAGTTAATATATACTTTCTTATGTATATATATATATATATATATATATATGTACACGTGTTCCGGTAAAATAGATGGTGTGGAGTCTACATTATTAGAGCAGAGATAATCGATGAATGATTATCCGATCGCGGCTAATGCGGAAACTAGCCGTTTAATTACGTTGGGAGCCTCGAACTTGGACGAAATCCTGCGGCTTCGAGTTACGCGAAACCGCGGGATACTGTGTTGGCGCGGCTTGCCATTGACTTTACACGCTATGCTACATAATACAACATTGCGACAGCGGCTCTCGTGCTGCTGTTGTTGCAATTGGTTGTACTACAGCTCTGATCAACCCTGTACCTTCGCGTGTATACACACACGTACGACTGTACGTGTAATACTTCACTACAGTCAAGATCGTTTAACTGATGTAATCGAGTACTTTTACAGTTCAGCTCAGCTACCATCGAGTTATAAAGTCAATTCACTATTTTCTTTCATCTCATTTCAATGAATTTCATCCCGAATCATTGAGAAATCATTCATCATTTTCACTTTATCTTCATTGTATAATGTCAATTATTCTATGACACGTGAAACTTATCAGTACTTTCAGTACAATCTTTTTTATGAATTTTTGAATGATTTTTTTTTTTTAAATAGGAAAATTGTATTCATAAGATTGGAAACTTGAAATCAGTTTATATAATATTTAATTATCTCTCGAGTAAGGTCAGTAAAGATTAGACGTAGAGTCAGAAAACAATAGCCACCCATACTCATGTGAAGTGAACCACATTGTTTCGAAGTTGAACAGTAAGTTTGTTTTGTACAAACATTTATTTTATCTAAATTAATTTCGTTAATTAGTTTAGTTAGTTTAAAACAATTTGCGATAAATATTATACGAATTTAAAAAATACAGAGATACGTAAATTTTGATAATGAGAACAATAATTCAGCTTTCTTCTATCGCGAAAAAGTTTAAATCAACATTAAATGCCCTCCGGTACATAAAACATTTTTGCAAACTATAATCAATTTCTACGCAATTAAACATCAGCGCCGTTAAAGTTCACGGCGAATCAATTCATCTTGTCTCGGTGAGATCTAAATGTTCAGCAAATCGTAATAACGTCAGGATGATTCGAAAGAAAAAGTTAAGAGGGAGAAAAACGAAGGAACCAACAATGGCTTCAATTTCATATAACGATAGCGAGTTTTCACCGTCGGGCAGACACGAACGAGGAGGGGATTTTTGCGATTTTTGCGGGGCGTATTCGCGTGTGCAGACTCGCGTGTCGGTTCGGCCAGCTCGTGCGTGCAATGTAATTTTGCGGCCCTGCCAAGGGCCGGCCGATGAATACTTCGGTTATGCAAAAAAGGCACCGCGTCATGAATTATGTAAACTCCTATCTAAGATCTTTAATTAATTCTCGCCTCGGATTTGCCGCGCGATACCGGAAAGATCGCACAGTCGAAAGGAAAGAAGCCATAAACGATTTGCCCGATACGCTCGCGGAGCTCTTGGGTACGATTTTGCTTTGCATGCTCGAAGCCCCGACCGTTGGATCGCGAAGCCACAGTCTGTACCATTTAAACACGTTGCTTTTTCTAGCCTTACAATAATTAGCCAACATTTTCACCTCCTTCGGAAGCCCCTGAGTTGAACTGTCATCTATTTTAAGACGGGGATTAATGCTCGTTTGCGCGAAAAGCAAATCAGTACGCCGTTTGGATTCAAATGTTCAATAGCTCATATTTGAGATCTAAAATTAAAAAAAAAAAAATCGATTAAGGTAGTTATGCTGATACATTCATATTCAAAAATAAAAATAATCGTAAAAGGAAGTTTTTAACCTTTTTTTTTATTATGAATTATGTAAATCAGTAATGTAACAATATAAAAATTATGTAATTAATCAAATCCTGCTGAATTATTTATGAAAAACGTGGATAGTCAGTTGAATTTTTATAGCTGACTGTACTTGTTAACCAATCGGCTGTCGCTTTTCCATTGTATCCAACTTTTATTTGTTTATTTTTTAAAAACTATACAGACAATATGTTTCAAATTTTAATATGTTATATTGTATGACTACAACTACAATATATCAGTTTTTCAAAAAAATCTGACTTTTAGTTTGATTTTTATAATGAGAAAACTATGCTCAGAAAAGCATGCTCCATAAGAGCTAATGTAAATTAGCTCATTTTCAAAATCAAATATCTCAGCTTCTGGACAGAAGATTTTCTTCAAATTTAGCCAATAATTCACTTGTTACGTGTACTATAAGTGATTTACATTTTATGAAAATCTGACTATTTCAATTTTTCAGCATAACTACCTTAAAGCATAATTTTTAAAAAAGAAGTTTTAAAATTGATTGATCTTACAGGAAAGAAAAAAATTGTCTTGTTGAAATTTATTTTTAATAAATACTTTCATTGATTGATTAATTATAATTGTATTACTGAAAACAATATTTAATAAATAATCTTCAGTAATTGTCTTCAATAACAATTCTTAAATCAACTATAATTCAAGAATGTTCAAAACTGACCTTCACTAAAAAATCTTAAGAAATGAAATTGTTTAAACATAATACAAAATTCTTTAAAGATCACTATTAAATAATATTCAAAAAGTATATGTTCATTAAAGAAATTTAAAAAATGATCTTTATTTAAGAATTTTCAGAAATTATCTTCATTTAAAAATCTCTAAAAATGATAAACATTTTTTATGTATAATAATCTTCACTGAAGAAATGTCAAAAACAATCTTCACGTAAGAAACTTAAAAATAATATCTTAACTTTAGAATTATTTGATTAATCATCTTCCTTAATAGATGTTCACTGCTTTCAATAATTAATTATAAATTATATTATCTAAAAAAACTGAAAATTGAATTAATTTGAGCACATGATTTAATTTACGTCTGTCATAAAATTTTTCTCTATAGAATTTTGAGATATATTATTTAATA